>MU179400.1:0-11215 GCA_016767475.1 Suillus weaverae | reverse complement strand
GAAGAAACCCGGTACAGACGTCTAGTGGAGGACTGGAATAGAGCTGTAGAAGAGATCCGGAAGATCGAGGGCTTCTCTCGCTTCCTACTTCCCCCCTTGTTCTCCGATCTTCAAGATGCAGCTCGTGATGGGCCTATCATCATGCTCATCGCAAGCAAGTCGTCTTGCGATGCCATTATTGTCCCACACAAGCAACCTCCGACTAGCATCCAACTCCCTACCAATCTTGAGAAACTCAAGATATTGGTGGTCAAACTCCAACGCACAAGTGGACTAACGCTGATCAAAGCCTTGATGGAGTTGTGGGACGATGTCGTCTGCCCGGTGGTAGAAAATCTGCGCGGATTTGCACGACCAGGTTCCCGAATATGGTGGTGCCCAACGTCTGTCTTCAATTTCTTGCCGTTGCACGCTGCTGGCGACTACAGGAAAGATGGGCAATTTCTTTCACAGCTCTACATCTCTTCATACACGCCATCGCTTACCGCGCTGATAAAGGCCCGCAGAAGTCACGACAGGTCCCTGTCAGTGTCCTTTGCTGCCATTGGTCAGGATTGCCCAGCCGGTGCTTCATTCACTTTGGATTGTGTGGAGCCTGAACTGCAATTGGTGCAGAGTCTTTTACCCCCTCCCCCAACTGTTTCCTTCACCAAGATAACGAGCGTTTATGCCACGAAATTAACAGCAATGTGCGCATTGCGAGATAATACTTGGCTCCATTTCGCGTGTCACGGGACACAGGCATACAAAGAACCCTTCAAGTCAGCCTTTCTCATGCGCGACCAACCGCTTTCACTCCTCGATATCACACAAATGGATCTGTCTCGGCATCAATTCGCATTTCTTTCCGCCTGTGAAACTGCAGTCGGTGACTTTAAAACGCCCGACGAAGTGGTACACCTAGCAGCTGGCCTACAATTTGCTGGGGTGAAGAGCGTTATTGGGACATTATGGAAGGTCAACGATAGTACTGTGCAGCGCCTAGTCGAGGCATTCTACAAAAACCTTTGCGGGGATGGCACGATGAATTCAAAACGAGCTGCCCGAGCGCTGCACCGGGCGGTCCAGTCGCTGGCTTGTGACAAGGACATGCCCTTGGACCAGCGCATAGTGTTTGTGCATATCGGCATATGATCCATTCTGTGCGTCCTCCCACTTTGTTGATTAAAACATTCTTGAGACAATCTGACGACTTTACGTGTAGCATTCAGTTATGGCCACGCACAACCTGTTGTCAAGGACTTCGATATTCCAGACTTTGAGACTGTATACCTCCACGATATGTACACCCAATTTCGACCTCTATGTATTTTTCAGTTTGGTGCCTCGGAGCCAGAGGTGGTCGCTCTTAAGGTGCACTGATCATTTGTGGGTAAGGATAAAGTACTGTGCACAACACTGATCTGGCATCACACCTCATGTGGCAAGACAATTTGCGATGGACGTATATAATCAAGAAGGAACGACAGTCTTCCACCTATATGATCTGACTATGGGACGTGATAGTCGAGTGTCTGAATTGCGTAAGGGCGTTGAATACGCCCCTCCCATCATGCAGCGCCGAAATCCAGTGCCCATGGAGAGCTTGGCCCTGGCAGGATAGACAGACCGTAGACCAATGAAAATAAGTAGTCATCCACTCTTTTCGGAATAGATACTAAAAGCGTTTTGTGTACAGCAGACACTCAGATTGAGATTGCAAAACGTCGAATCAAGGCGTAAATTATACGAAACGGTGTCGTAAAATGTTTGCACTGTGCGTCAGAAGAACGAGACAGACGAATCGTCTATAAATTGTACGGCCAGTCGCCTTCGTTCCATCAAACAAGATACAGATAAGTAAATACAAGCATTGTACGACGATATATGAACCTCCTTATAGCTTGAGAACCCAGTCTGGTCTGACTGTTTTCCTTGGTGTCTGCTATCGGAGACTAATTATTAGTCTATCATAGGCCCTGAGTGATGCGCTGCGAATCGGCCTGTCGTCCAAGTCTTCGACTATTCGCAATGAGCGAAGGATCTCCATCGACAAATATCGAGATCTCAACTGTTCAAGTCGGTGGTTCGTCCAGAGCCAACCTCATACGGAGTCCGTCAGTCTTTGCGGAATTTACCAAAGGTTGTGTTAAAAAGAATTATGTACGTCGATGCGAACGCCGAGTGTCCTGAATAAGGTTGATAGCGTGCAGCAAGACTGTTGTGCCAGAGTGATCAAAACGTCAACCATGAGCATGCACGTAACCGGCGCTGTATAGTTATATGGCCGGTTTGCATTGCATTCCAGGGAAAATAACGCCTCCTTGACACAGTCAGAGGAGGAGAATCCCTTGAACTGCAGAGGTGATTTGACGGCGTGGTCTTGATGACCAAACTGATGGTCGCGTAAACGCCAACGAGGTGGGCAGAGCATCTTTTGCGGATCTGCTCAGCTCTCATATGAGTCCCCGCCATATGCCGCACCATTGCGACAACTGATATTTCCATGGCTGAGGATACGTCAACGGTGATCACGCACGTCGCACAAGGTAGGATAAGTATAACTTACCAAATGTACCCGAACCAGAACCACCGATGCATCTTGCCTCGCCTCTTTGCCCTATGTATATTAATCTCACCGTGACGGATGCCCTTGGCCCGTGCGGAGCATGCTGATTTATTTCAAAACTGAGCTTCCAATACCCGTTTCTATGATATATTTGTCTCTCCCGCGTCTCCTCATTTCCTCCACGACTTCTCCAACCTTCTGGAACTTGGACCAACCCTGGTGATGTCCATCGTTGGCCGGATCTATGGGCTCCACAAATCGCACTCTTAGGGCAAGCCACTGCATAGATTTGACGTTGGCAACGAATTCTTCGACGTTTTCCTGTGAGCCTTGTGCATAAATGACGCCTGGGTAGCCGACTTTGGCGAAGCCAGATATTGAAAGCTCAGAGGACCATCGCTGTAATGACCGCCGTTTTGTTGGGGACACGAGATGATGAGAAGTCAGGAGTGCGTGGTAGTCTGGGGGACGATTGGAGCTCTGCTGTTCTAGGATATCCATATTCTCTGATAGTCCTGTATTGATACTATGTCTGTCTTCGTGTAATTTTGGCAGCAGGTGCATGCACAGCAAGTGGTAGATCGGATAACTCCATGAAATTTAGCATTCCTCACACCATAACCAGAAGACGCCGTGGTGCTCACTCTGAGTTATTTCCTTGCACATCGGCTAATCTCTCCTGGACAAAGGCACGCCATCGGCGATGTTCATCTCTAGATACGCCGTCTCCGTTGATAGAAATCAAGGGAACCTGTGCGGTGTCGACATCCGAATCCTCCGGGTATCGTTCTGGGAACTGCACCTCGAAGGAGATCCGCGCGTCGATGGCCTTCACCTGGAACTTGACTTGTGGAACTGGGCTGGGGAGAGATGGGAGAGCTGTAGCAGTGTTGAAGGAGTGGAGTAGCGAAGACCATATTCTGGAATCTTCTGGAGGGAGGACGAAGGAGAAAGATTCACCGGGAAGGAGGGAGTGTTGAATAAGCTGGAGTTCTTGGAGCTGACTTTGCAGGCACATGAAGGTCGACCACGGAGCAGTTGGAGCCGGTACCGGGTTCACGAAAATGCTGACGAGAACGCCTTGATCGGTGTGTTCAAGACGGTATCAATCGAAGTCCGAGTCGGCCTATGCAGAATCATTTTTATACAGTATTTTGCACATGAAAGTTGCAATGTACTAGCTATACCCGGTGCTCCACATGCCATACATTTGGCGTTTTCGTGCTGTGATATTCGCGGACACATGTTTTTGCCGCATGTTCAATGTGAGTCATACATAATGTTGGAGACACTGCGTAGTATGTCACGGTCATTTATAAGTTAGCGGTACCTCGCACTAGTCTTTCTCTTTCTTCAACAGTCATCTCTGAGACTTGTCTGAGGCAAGCTCTTAGTCTTTACACACCACCTGACAATTCAACTCAGTGGATCACAGATCAAGTTAATCGTCGCCTCTCAAGTATGTATACTGCGCATTTTGTACACGTCACTCAACTTATACATCGTCATTCAAGGGCATTTACTACTACCACTGCCAGTCCCGCCGAATGAGCACCACGGACGCTCTGACATGTCTGGCATTTTCGCCTGACGGCCAGAAAATTGCCAGTGGTTCTGCTCGTTCGGGGGTGACCATCACCGACATATTGTCGAAGAGCAAGCACCAACTAGAAATACTTGCAGATGCTCATGCGCACGCCACTGCTGTAGCATGGTCTCCGGATGGAGAAAAAATTATGAGCGCATCACCAGACCACACGATACGTTCCTGGAATGCTACTTCAAAACACCCTGTAGGACCACCATTTGGAAGGCACAAAGACCTGATCCTCACAACCGGATTTCTTCCTGACTCATCTCGCGCAATAAGTTTGTCAAGGGATGGAGAGTTGCTCGTATGGGACACAGGGAGCGGGGTAGTCACTCGACAAGTAACTGTGTCCAGTGCTGCTCAAACCATATTCGTGGCGGCTCTATCCATGGATACTGGTCTCCTTGTTACCAGCGATACAAAGGAGGGCATTGCCTGGGAGATACCAAAGTGTGCACGAATAGCGAAGATCGCGCTTCCAGATATACCATTGCTTCACGCCGCTATTATTCCGCATAGTCGTCCTAAAGTAGTGCTTGCATTTGGCGATAGGTCTTTCTGGATATGGGACACAAGTACAGGGAAGCATGACGATGCGCGCTTCGAAGGCCTTGATGAAGACGACATCCCCTTTGCCATGGCGGCTTCTCCAGATGGCAAACTTTTGGTGCTGGAAATTGATGGCGACGTCGACCACCCCACACATTTCTATGATGTAAAGGGTCACGAATTGACTACCTCCGACATGAGATGTACCCATCCATTTGCATTTTCACCAGATGGTAAATTGTTTGCAGCCTCGAGCGTGCCCTCCGATTCGAAGGATGGCTCTTGTAAGCTGGTTATCCGTTCAGTGGAAGAGGCAAGGATACTTATATCACACGTTCAATCCTGACTACTAACGAAGTGAACTAGATTCTTGGTCGCAGTCCCCTTGATGTGAGATATAGGTTTATGATAGAATACTAAACTCATGGTATATGACAGTTGCCTACAATAATTACCCCGAGAGCCAAAGGAAAACAACGTTCGCTGGGACTCAACCCTGGGTTCTTCGATCAACTTCCGCCACATCCTTCTGGTAGTGCAAAGGGTCGCCATGTAAGACGTCTCAGACTCAAATTCAAGTATATGCTAAAATAGATTTGTTAGATACGACTTGGACCGGGGCCACCATCAAGCTCTGTTCACCAGCAGGCCTCCTCAAGGACCACCAGTCAGTTGCGGCATATCCTACCTCTTCTAAAAATATGGAAACAGATTTGTCATCCTTGATCTCCCAAGGCGAAGTCTGATGTAAGGGAAGCTCAGGAGACGTCCTCGAGATCTGCAAGTGGGGAATGGTGTATTCCAGCTCTTGGCAATGTTTGGACGCGCATTCGGCATCCTCGATCCCACAGGACAACGTCGACTCCACGTGTTGTCGAGGTACCAACCGCACAAGCTAAAAGGGTACGTTCTGCGTATTTGTTCTCAATGACGCATCTCAGGAAGTTCCCAGAGGACTGTAGTTGCACCTCCACGTCGGGCAGCGACTGCTCAGTCAGCTAGTACTGCCAAGGCAAATCTCCATTCGCGGTTGGCGTCGACTCAGGAAGGCTCGGCTCGGGCGTCTAGTGACATAAGGCATAGTTACCCACCTTTGCACCATGAAGCCACAGCTTGGAACGGCTTGGCACAGTCTTCTGGGCAAGCTGGACGACCGGGACCTACACAAGGCCACATCGATACAGAAGACCGAGTGAGCATTGGTTCAGGGATTGTCTATACAGAGCGGGATGCCGAGAGCGTCAAAGCGCATGGATGCTGGAATGTATTCTGGAATTGGTTATGCTACAAGGGTGAGTTTCTTTACATCTGGAGTGGGCGTAGTCAATTCATGCGTTGCATCAGCGTTCTGATATGTTTGTCTCCGGCTTGACTATGTTCTATGTATGACTTGCTCTATGTTAATATCATATGCAAACCTGTTCTCCTGTGGCTATTGCTATGCGGATCGTGTCAATGCCACATATCTTGTACCGTTTGCAAGTAATTGACTTGGCAATCGTTTTGGTGAATCTGGCCGATGATCGTGGCAATTATAATTAATGAGCTACGATAAAAAGTCGGGAACACGCCCCAGGGTCACCGACCCTCAAGAACGATAGATATGATTTAACATAAAAAAAACCCGAGCGCTGCGCTTGCTGGTGAGGTCGGGAACTTCAAGATATCCCACTGATGAACATGCTAATGTTGACTTACCGTTTCTCATGTGCTAGCATCTCATGGATTACAGTCAGACCAGTCAGACCAGTAGATAGAAGAGAGTCCTTAATATTCCATGGATCAGGCGAATTACCCTCGTATCTCGAGATGTTCTCCGAACCATCCACAGACGCCGAATTTCCCTTCGCAACAACCTGAGAGAAGACTTCACTGCACTATCTTGCGCTGTGCGCCCGACGGTAATAGACAGGCTAACACGCGTCGGATCTCATAAATATGCTCTGGAATACCGACAACTTGGTAGTAGGCTCTAAGTAGTTGTTCATCTTTTGCCTCGATACCAACTATGAAACCCTCTAAGAATAGCATGAATTTGCCGGTTTTCTGCCCGTCTAAGAAACAGGAATGCCAGTAATAAGTATCAAGACAGGCGACTGACATCAGCTGACATTGCACAAGTCGGAGGTAGAATAAGATATTTGTGGGCCATAATCCTCGTCGAGGGGCATGCGCCAGAAGCGGTCGTATTCGCCCTCTCCGGCAGTACGGTGGGTTCCAGACAATACCAGAGGAGGTCTAACACAATAGTCTGGTCAATGGCGTGTCGATGGGCAGCAATAAAATGACGTACTGTGAAAACGCACCAGTATATCCCAGTGCGATATCTATAGCCCCATCAATACATAAGTTCGGGCTGGGAGTGTGAACGATAGTCACCTATCCGGTAAGAGTGATAACTATATGCAGCTTGAGCTCGGTAGTTGCGTAGTAGAACGCGTCTTGGAGAAAGTCAAGTCAGAGTTTGCCAGGACGTTAGTGAACAGTGAGGGTACGCACCAGCCAGCACCAGACGACCTTCAGCATCCGTGTTGTCTACCTCGGCGGATTTGCCACTCGTAACGTCGATTCTGACAGATGGTCGGTCCACAAGATGAGCCCCAGAACTTAGAGGTCGCCTGGCTCGGTAGCTTTGGGACCATACAAGATCTCACAAAGCGAAGTGACGGCGACAACATTGATGCTGCGATCAAGATAAGAGTCAGTGCAAAATGAAGGCAGCAATAACGTACAGTGCAAGCTGGAGCTGAGCGATGGCGAGAAGAGAAGAAATGAAACGACTGCAGCTGCCTACATGATCGTCTTGACAGGCTGATTACAGAAAGGAAGTAGATGTTGGCACACCCGTCAAATGCTGATGGAGGTGATGCACATATGCATTGATGATTGGAGCGTGAAGCTTTGAAGTTGTTTCAGTGCCTTCAGTGACAGTGCACACTTTGATCGTCACATCACTCGGTCACAGGAAGCTTGGTAGCAGTGGTGGCCTGAGCCAGCTCGCAGTTCAATATCATGATATCATTACTTGCAGCAGAACCGCCTCATAAATATAAGCACCATTGTCTCGTCCCATGCACCGGTCTCATCGTGTGCCTGAAGTTTGCACAGCTGGAATGGCACTTTAAATGCCACTACAAGTACTGACGCGCACACAATAGCCCGTCGTTATCACGATGAGCTGACGCGAATTGCGTGGCTCGGAATGGTTAGCGTTGAAGCCAACGTGTTGGCCATGCTTCTAAAGTTCTTCAGAGTTCTACCAAACAATGAGACGCCCATTCCCTTCTCACACTCTTCTCAGTGTACTCCAACGTTTCGCTCATACTGATTCAAATCTACGACCACTCGTGATGAGTGAAGACCATAGGCCAGATGCTCCTCCAGGAGCCTCCAGACCCAGCCCTGCAAATGTTGCTGAAAGCTCGGTACGTAGTCTCTGAAATCCATCGCTGCCCTTATGCATTCTTCATCCAGAACCAACGCCGTGGAGGAATCTGTCAGTCCCTGCAGAAATTGAAGAATGGGTTAACCAAAAAACTTCCTGTGCGTAGACATGAATACTGATTTTCCTGAATACGGCTGAGATTGTGCAGAAACGCTCCAAGCGAACACGTAACCGCACCACTGCGGTCCAGAACGTCGAAGTTGAAGGGGCTTCATCGAGCCAGAAAGTCGAGGTATGTGCTCGAACTCGCCATCCTAGTCCTTCAATTTTCTTAGAGGCGCCCAGGACACGTTGCACTCCATGAACCAAGGGCTGTCCGCAGAGCCTGCTTCGCAGGTATTTTCGTCAAATATTTTTTTTTACTTCTCTAATTTCGGCGGTTCCACAGGTTCAGGCTACTCCTTCTGGCGAGGAGGAAGGACCTGATCCCCAATTAGTTGAGGCTGAGCTTCAGGGTGCCTGTGATGGTATGCAAAGCATGGGATTACTCGGCAGCCATGCGACTTCTATGGCATCCGCCGCCAACAATGCCCCAGCGGGTCTCGCTGCCGTAGATGATTTCGAGACAACGTATCTCCAACCCCTAAAGATTATCGATGCTGTCCTTGAGAGGATCTCGGATGTATGGGCCATTCTTGTTGATCGGAAGCGAACTAATCAAGTTGTATAGGTACATCCGTACGTGAAGATGGCGCTGGGTGTGCTGTCTGCTGCATCCAAAGTATGTCCGGTTTTCCCCAGAGTCTAGTCCCATACTCAGAAGTCATAATTCCATGTAGATTATAATCGCTCAAGCGGAGCGCGACAAATCGATTGATAGTCTTCTCAAGAAATTGGCTGAAGTTTACCGCTTCATGACGCAAGATGACAGTCTTGGCAAAATTGAATCGATGCGCGGTATCGTTGGAAAGATCGTTCAGCAGACTCTTGAGTGTGCCCGTTTCATCAGGGACTATTCGGAGACAAAGAGCTTTTGTGAGCCACCAAGCTATCGCATTTTGTACATGAATCTTATACTATTATAACAGGGAAGAGACTTGGTAAAAACGTTATATCGGAAACCGATAACCTCATTCAACAATACAGCGACACTTTGGACGGGCTTATGCAACAATTTCGGGACCAAGTTGATCGGGACGTGGCCGTCTTCGTCCAACGTACAGGTAAGGATCCTGATACACTTCTGACTTTACATTCATCAATACCGTTCCAGGCGATACACTGGACCTCGTGGATATCGCTTATGCAAAGGGCGCAGGACTAAATACCATGAAACAGTGCCTACCAGGGACGCGCACGGAGATACTCTCCCAGATCACGAATTGGATCAATGGCAGTGGAGATGCTGCTCAACGTGTGCTGTGGCTATCCGGCCCTGCAGGCACAGGCAAATCAGCCATCGCTCACACGATTGCCAAGTGGTTCAGTGACATGGGAGTGCTCGGTTCATGTTTCTGCTTCGACAAGGCCGAGAAACGCCATGAAAAAGTTTTCTCCACCATCGCTCGTGACCTAGCCGATCGTGATCCGGAGATGAGACGAGCATTGGCGGATGCGGTCAAGAATTCCACTTCACTCAAGAACTCGAAGGATATTTTCCAGCAGTGGGAGAAGCTTCTCATGGAACCACTGAAGAAATTCTCTAGGTCAAGTGTGGGACCTGTTTTGATCGTGATCGAAGCGCTGGACGAGAGCGGCGGAACGGAGACGCGGCGGGACCTTCTCCGCATACTTGCCGGGAAACTTCAGCGTAAAGGTCTTCCCCAAATCACCGAACTCCCATCCAACTTTCGGATTCTCGTCACGTCTCGCCCGCTTCCTGATATTGAAAAGGAGTTTGAAGGTGTTGATCATGTTCTACCGTTGTCCATGGACGGTATTCCACCAGAAGTCGTGAAGCGTGACATTCACGCCTTCGTATCTGAGGAGCTGAAAGAGCTATCAGAATTTCAGAACGACCATCTTGCAACGCTCGCTGCAAAAGCTGATGGGCTCTTCGAGTGGGCGCGTCTTGCGTGTGGATATATTAAGGAACCGTATTCCGGCTTATCCCCAATGGATTGCTTCGAGGCTGTCGTGAACCGCGATCCCATGGAGCGGAGAAACTTGTTGTATGATATGTATCGGCTTATTCTAACAGAAAGCATGCCAAAGGATAAGTATACAACGACCCATTACGAGCAAGCAGTAGCGAAGTTTCGTTCCGTGATGGGCCAAATACTTGCAACAGCCGAACCCCTCCCTTTAGTTTCACTGAATGCTATGCGGCGCCATTTCCCGGAGAACCACGACCATTACGGAGTAGATGTAGTGATAAAACGCATGGGCGCACTCCTCATCGGCACTACCGACTCAGATACCCCCATCCGACCCCTTCATGCGACCTTCCAAGAATTCCTGACGGACGAATCATCCAGTGGAGACTTCTTCGTCGAGAGAACGAAAGCGCAACAACGCGACCTTGCATTTGCGTCACTAGGAGTGATGGAACATGGCCTTCGCTTCAATATCTGTGATTTGAAGTCGTCATACCTCCCTAATTCCCAAGATACGGGGCTGCCTGAACGAGTCAAAACATCCATTCCTCTGCATCTCTCCTATTCCTGTCGATTTTGGGCCACTCACATATCAGCATCGAACTTCGACTCAGAGCTTGTCAATGCAATAAAATCATTCTTCGACGACAAGCGACTGTTGTTCTGGATTGAAGCACTCGGACTTCTCAATGCATTCAGTAGTGCAGTCGCTGTGCTTCCACTCATTACCAAGTGGCTGAAGGTGAGCGCATGCCTACGAGGCAGTGTCAGACGAACAGCTCATAAATAAATACAGGGCCATTCTGGATACGAAGATTTGCGGTCCAGCGCGATGGATGTACAAATATTCATTCAAGTGTTTGGCGGCATGATCTTGCACAGCACGCCGCATCTGTATTTATCAGCGCTCCCATTCTCGCCCGTCAACTCCACCATGGCTATCAAATTCACGGCAAAGTTTCCGAATAACCTTCGTCTGGCATCCGGCCGTGATCTGAATTGGACAGTTGTTCAGGCCATAATCAGTGGGCACACTGGAAGGGTTT
>MU179399.1:0-53443 GCA_016767475.1 Suillus weaverae | reverse complement strand
ATTAGTTTCAACACTCTTGTGCTTGTCATCAGTTTCACCTTCCTCTCAACCATCTCAATTGCATTCCACACATTATGTGCATCTGATCTCAACTTGTTCCATTTTAGATAAAGCAACTATCACCACTTTTAATTCATCCTACAATTATGACGCCTTCCAACACATGTTGGTATACAAGCCAGTTGCAAAGAAAGTATACACCATGCCTACCACCACACCACCTAAATATAGGGTGATGTGTGAAAGGGCACCAGAACCATTAGTTGGGTTACCAGATATATCAAGCCATCCACCAGACTTCATTCCAGGCATGCATTTCACACAAGCATGCATGGACAAGATTGACCTTGACCCCATGAACTGGCTTTGGCCAGAAGAGTTGAAACTCATATGCTGGCTTGTGTGCATACATGAACTTGTGTTTGCATGGGATGCTGAAGAAGAGGAATCTAGACTGTGCAAGAAAGATCAGTTACAGGGTGGTCTACAGTCAATCCTGTGTGTGAGTGTAAAGTTGGCCCAAAGGACAACAACTGAGAAAGGGAAACCTCTGATACTGGTTGAGAACTGAGAGGCATGCAATGTGCAGCTCAGATGATGTGCAATATATGGATGCATGCAACTACACATGAGTGCAAAAGGTGGTGTGAGCATGTGCAACACAAGTAGCACGCATGACTAGGAAATTGAGATGTAAGACTAAGGGTTATTCCCTTAGAAGTAGGAGAGTCTCTAAGGTGTGGTGAGGCACGCGAACAAACTGAGAATTATTGAATGAGTTTTAGATTCTTAGTCTGAGGGTAGCAAGTTACAGTGGGAGTAAAGTGTGGGAAAATAGATCCAGAACCAAGTCCAAGGGCATGAACTATATGTAGTGTTAAGCAGCGCTTGCAGCACTGAACTGAGCTGAGTAAGCTAAAGATAGAAAGGTAGGTAATATATTAAGTAGTGCACACTAAGCATGTAAGCATGCGAAAGGTGATGATACGAGTTAGCCAAAAGGAGAAACCATGAGAAAGACGCACCAATGGACCAGCAAGGATATGAAATGGATGGATGGGCAAGTGCGCAAAGGTCCTAGAGCAAGTGCGCTGCGCACACGATACTTGACAAAATATGATAGGGAAATGGGAGATACTGAGGGGAAGTGCCTGTACAGGTGCAAGTCTCTACAACACATCAGAATATGGTTGTCTCAATGAAAGATACTTCCTGCCATACAAAATCCCCACAGTACTACATGCACCATGGTCTCAGTGTAATATCCCAATACTGCCATCTATGATTGGTGAAGTCACATGCATTATCAAGGAAAAGATCTTGTCAGGCATATATGAGCCTTCAATGGCAGCATATCACTCACACTGGTTTTGCATCATCAAGAAAGATGGGAAATTGTTATGTTTAGTTTATGACTTGCAGCCACTCAATGTGGTAACCATTTGCAATGTGTCAGTTCCACTGTTTGTTCTACATCTTGTAGAGTCCTTCGCAGGCTACACAGTGTATGGCATGATGAATCTGTATTTGGGTTACAATCAGTGTGTGCTCCATGTCGAGTTGCATGACCTTACAACATTTGGAATGCCTTTGGGGCCCCATCATTTGACCACACTGCTGCAAGGCCATTCTAATGCAGTTCAAGTTTTTCAGGGCAATACCGCATTTATCCTTCAAGATGAAACCCCTAACCATATGTCGCCCTTCATTGACGATATACCAGTGAAGTCTGTTGCAACATGCTATGAGAATGAGGATGGCTCCCATAAGACCATCCCCATGAATCATGGCATTTGGCACTTCATTTGGGAGCATTGCATTGACATCAACCACATCTTGCAGCACATGCAAAATATTGGTGTAATGGTCAGTGCAACCAAGTTTATCTCAGCCAGTGCAGTTATAGTAGGTCACAAGTGTCCCTTCAAGGGTCATGTACCAGAAGACACTAAGTTTCACAAGATATATGATTGGCCAGAGCCTACCAACCAGTTGCAGGTCTACAGTTTCTCAGGAACCTGTAGTGTTCTTGCATTACCATTTGTAATTTTACATGCAAAGCACACCTGCTAACCAACCTCACTAGGAAAGATGTACCATTTGTCTTCAGGATTGAGGAATGTGAAGCAGTCCAGACCCTCAAGTACTCAATATTAGAGTCCCCTGCACTATAGCATCTCAATTATGAGAGTGATCACAAAGTTATTCTCATGGTCAACACTTCTAATATCATGATAGGCTTCATACTGTTGCAAGTAGGTGCAGATGGGAAGTGATACCTGAATTGCTTCAGCTCTATCATTCTCAATGAAGTTGAAAACCAGCACCCTCAAGCAAAGCTAGAGCCACACAGACTCTTTTGTATGTTGTGCACAGTGCTCGTATTCATTTTTGGTGTCAAGCACCTTACCATTGAAGTTGACATGAAATACATCAAAGGTATGATCAATAATACCAATTTACAACCCAATGCAACTATCAATTGATGGATCATGGGTATCCTTCTATTTTCATTTGAACTTGTGTATGTCTCTATGACAAAGCATAAAGGTGTTGATGGACTCTCAAGGAGACTGCCTGCAGATGAAGATCCCCTCAAAGAGGACAATCACAAAAATTGGATTGATTGCGCATACTCATTTGGAGTCATACTGCTAAATGACTGCACTTATTGTGTGTCTGGCACTTAGTCAGAAATCATTCACCACACACACACACACACACACACACACACACACACACACAATGTTTCACATTGCAATTGACATACGCACCACCCCATCGTGTCTTCCTAGACATTGTCAAGAAGGCTGAAATAGAGCCCAAAATCCTGCATTCTGAGACAGCACAAGCACTCAATGTGTTGCTCATCAGGATGCAACAAATCCTTATTTCATGTGAAAGACCAGCTAACCTTTCAGATCATGAATTTGCAGTGTTTGTCAACAATGCCATGCACTTCTTCATTCTAGAGGGCAACCTTTGGTGAAGGGAGTCTCATGGCAAGCACCAATTGGTCATGCAGCCTTACAAACAATATCACATTCTTAAGGAAGTGCACAACAACCTTGGTCATAAAGGCATCTATACAATGCACATGTGATTGCTGTTGCACTTCTGGTGGCTGCACATCATCAATGACATCAAGTAGTACTCAAAGATGTGCCACAAATGTCAGGTTCACCAAATGCAAAAGCTCCATACCCTGCCAACCATACCAATACCAGGAGGCCTGTTTTGCAAAGCACACATAGACACTATGAAGATGTCCAAAGTGGGCAGATTCAAGTATCTCATGCAAGCACACTGTGTTGCACAAAGAGAATACCACATTTTCGAAGAGCTCTTATGCAGATGGGGCCCAATTACAGAGATTGTCACTGACAATGGGCCAGCATACATCCTCACTGTCAATGAGCTCACATGCAAATACGGTATACACCCTAGTTGCATTTGGCCTTATAACTCCCAGGCTAACAGTATAGTTGAATAATGACACCACAATGTCTGGGAGGCCATTATCAAAAGTTGTGACAGAGATGACACACAATGGTACCAAGTCATACACTGCATATTTTGGGCAGAGTGCATTACCATCCATCATGCAACGGGCTTATCACTCTATTTTATGGTTCATGGCATCGAGCCTATCTTTCCCTTTGATCTTGTTGAAGCAATGTTCCTTGCACCCTTACCAAGCTGAGGTGTATTTATCACCACTAATCTCATAGCATGGCATGCACACCAATTGCAAAAATGTGAAGATGACCTTAACAAATCAAGGACAAAGTAGTCAAAGCACAATTCAAATTGATTTGTGACTTCAAGAAACACTTTCGCATGTCTATCAAATTCTATGAGTTTGAGCCCAGCATGCTGGTGCCAGTGCACAGCTCAAAGGTTGAATATGAATCGAGCAAGAAGATGAAGCCACACTACTTGGGACCTATGATGGTTGTGCATTGTACAAAAGGAGGCTCATACACACTAGCTGAGTTGGATGGTGCCATTTTGAAACTTCAATTCACCATGTTTCACATCATCCCCTACTACCTGCACAGTGACAAGCACAAGTCTGTAACCCAAATGACTGGCATGGACAAAGAGAGTATAGGACCAATTAGAGGCTAATGAAACTATAGAACCAGATGAAGATGAGTCAGAGCACATGTCTAAAGAATAGTGTGTGATACATACTGCACACCCTTCAGAAAACATCCTCTTCACAAAAACACAACAAAATACAAAAACAATCACAAAAACATCACATTACTCAGTACATACTCTCAGTTTTACCCCAGATTTAGACCGGTGACACCTAAATCTCATTTCTTGCCCTCATATATCTCATATCATATGCATTCACTGAACATACCAAAAACACAGACTCTATAACTCACACACACATCACACATAACACCCACTGTATATACAGATAAGTTTCCATTGTTTCATGCATGCAAAATCAACCACCTAGACTTTTTATTTTAAATATGTGCACCATGCCATGCCCCTTTACTATAGACTTACATGCCCACACTAATCACATGATGGAACTCACAACAAAAATAGACACACAATGAAGACAAGTCAAGCACAAAGCTTACACAATCATATTTCCTTAACTTTCTCTTTCCTCTCTTAAGCACACTTTACTTACCTTGTGTTCATTTTACTACCTTTAGCTTGCCAATGGACAATGAATGGTCACAGCAATACATGAAAGGCTCAGAGATCCGACTCACACAATTGATTCACTCAGAGATGTCCCTAGTGATGTGCTGCTCAGAACTAGACAGCCAGGAACTCTGGAGGATGAAATTCCTAACTTCACCCTTGATGAGATGCATCAACAACTGGTGAGATTTATTGTTGCTGACAATCAGGTGAGTTGCTGTTCAATTTCTATGTGCTATTATTGATAACACCTTCAGGCAATCAACATCATTGAGTGTCCCAAGTTTCATCAGTTGATTTGCCTTCTATGGCCAGAATTGAATAAGAGCGATATCTACTATTGCATGAAATTTCGTGAGTTGATCCTTGAGGCCTTTGATGAGTACTTTGAGGCCTTGAAAAGGGACCTTGCAGTGAGTACAGTTGTCTAAAGTCACAAAAAGTATCTCATATCTTTCAGATGGTGCAAGGAAAGATTTCATTTACATACATCTGACCTGTGGTCAGACTCTAACCTCTGCCCTTTCGTGGCTATAACAGCTCACTGGATTGCCAAAGATGCAAAAACTTCCGTGCTCATCTTGAAGGTGGCACTGATTGCTTTCAACCATACACCAGGAAGTCATGCAGGAGATTGCCTAGCCCAATTGATATTGGACCTTCTCAATCATATTGAAGTGACAGAGAAGGTTTGTGCTTAGTTTTACTGGTGACACAATCTGACTCCATTTAGTCTGGACATTTTACCCTGGACAACACTGGCAACAATCACACTTCCATGTAAGAGTACTCATGTCTACTGGAGGAACACAGGATAGAATTTGATCCTGTTGAGCACTAGATTCCATGCTTCCCCCATATTATCAACATATGCATGAAACACATTATCGACAAGTACTCAATCACTGACTTTTCAGATGTGTCAGAGACATGGGTAGTCAGTGGTGAGACCATCAACAAGGCAGCATATGTCCAAGCCCTAGCAGGCAAAGCCCTTGATCAAGCTAGAGAGCTTGTGCACACAGTCCATGCATCAATCCAGTGCCATGACAGTTTCATGCTCACCATTACCATGGGTAACGACAATAAATGATTCCTAGACCACACAGGTTCCCCCACCTGGCTGCCTGTCATACAACTCCTCCATGATGAGCCAGCATGTTGGGACTCAGTCTATATCATGTTGAACTGCTTATGAATCCTTCGCCAGGTAAACCTCCACCTCACTAACATCTATCACAGACTAACAGTAGCCTAGGCTGTGGATATGTTCTTTCAGAACCCAAATCAACACCTGATCGCTAACAAGAGATTGACTCCAATGGAATGGCACTTTCTGCAGGATCTCAAAGTAATTTTGGAGGTCAGTGCTAATGTATTTTAAATCTATGATCTGTCTCACTGTCTGATATTAGGTACCACACGCTGCTCAACAAGCAATATCAAGTAAAAATACTCCAACATTGAGTGGCGCAGTTCCAACCTTGGAAAGATTGATTGAGGAATGGAATCACATAGTGAACCACTTCCTGCACTCTGCACCTCTAATTAGCATAGGCTTGCTGTGGGCAGGTAAATATGATGATCAGATGGGCACCACCAATGCTTATGTGATCTCTATGTGTCAGTTCTGCATATTTTCATGGAAGTCTGATTCTCATTGTTACTTTTAGTCATTGATCCTGCTTCATGGATGTCATAGATGGAACACCATTGGGGTCAACAGTGAACTAATGACACCAAGAAATTTATCATGAAACTTGTACATACGTCTTTTGCCAATAACAGCACAATATTGAATGTATCATCTAGATGCATGCTAAGAGAGGGATCCTGACCTCTGGTTCTGCACCTGCTATAGGGGAAGTACAAAAGCCAAGCACACTAGGTTCATGTCTCTATAGCCTTCCTGACATAGACATGCCATCAGATCACAGCAGGGGTGCCTAAACAGTCCAACAGGAGTTCAATGCATACAGTACAGCTACTCACAGCCCTAAAGGCACAAATATTCTCTCATTTTCATTTTGGACACTAAGAGCCTTGTATCTCCTTGAGCTACATTGTTTGACATTAATCATGGAATGTTGACCAGGCCTCTCAGGGCATGTTTCCAATAGTCTTTGCAATTGCCTTGGACTATCTCCCAATACAAGCATCCGCTGTCCCCTGTAAGTGCATGTTCTCATTGAGTAGCAAGATTGAAATACAAAAACAGAACCACCTTAGCCCCATGCTGATGGAAGTGCTACAGATCATCAAGTTCATACTGAAAAAAGATAGGCTCAACTTCACCAAAGGGTGGGTAGCATCACAGCAAGACATGGAATATGAGGTGCTACATGATGTAGAGCCTGGCGAGGTTTTTGCATCTAACATTAGCAGGGCTTCATCCAGCAGTTCTACATATGAAGTACTCCTCAAAGCTATTGTGGACCAAGAGTGCAATGATGTTGAGGATGCTGCCATCATCTATGCATCACTATAACTACTTCTTGCTCATCATTTGTATTGTTTACCTACTGGCACTGGCACCTTACATCCTTCACTTGTCTCCCTCCCTTTCCACAGCTTAATCAGCACATATTTCACCTTAGTCTTCAGTCTTAGTCTTCCTCCTTTGCCTCATCAGTCACTCATCTCTACTAGCCTCGCTGCCCTGCTTTCATGTTTACAACCTTGTCATCTTCTTAACAGTCACATGTCATATATGCCCGAGTATTTCAGATAAAGACCAGCATGTTTGAAGAACCCCATCACCACCCACTCACAAACATGATTGGAGCAGCTCCTCTTACACTCACATTTCATATTTGTCCATTTCAAACCTAACATCCCATGATTTTGCTATTTCCTGACCTTCGTGAATTTACACTATCATAACCTGGCTTGAGCCAGCTTACAGTGCTTATTTGAGTTACATTGCTAAGCTGGACTATGCCATAATTATGTAAGCAGATCTGGCTTTGCAATTCCGGTCAAGCTGGCGAATTAGAACCGGCTACTGCCGGCATTAGCCGGAACCACGGCAACATATTATATATCGTGATAACGGAAAATAATTACGAGGTGTATTAAAGAGATTGGTGGGCGGGTGCAAAAGACGAGAGGAATAACGAGTGAGAATGCGCGAGTTATGCCGAACTTGATGTCGATGAAGGGTGAAAGAAACGGGCGAGGGAAGGAAAATTTTCGCATCCGCTCAGCTGGAAGTGTGGTGCCGGGAAACTCCGGCAAGCTACGTTACCCGGCACCTGGAAATCCTCAGAGTGAATCTATCTCACACAGCGGCGGTTTGGACATTTTACCACTTTTTGCCACCAGTAAAATTACAATCGAAATGCAATCTAGAGCGCTCCAGATCGTTCCAAGCTGGGTCTAGAATGCTCTAGCCAGATCTAAATCTGCTTTTGATTCAAATTTTGCGGGAGGTAAAATGTCGAAACCCCCGATGTGTCAGTCTGCCCAGCTGCAGGTCCCAGGAGTATGAGAACTTGAGATTCTCAACATTTATTCTACATTTTTTCGCCGCACCGCCGATGCAAGCGTGCTGTGATGCATGAGTGACGAATCGCAGGCTCAGCTCTTGTTCTACCTGGGGCTCAATTCGTTTGGGCAAGACTTAAATTTGGATTTGGTGCGTATACGAATTTAGGTTGATTCATATCTCACGACACAAGGCTGCTGTAGGTGGTTTGCGTGTGCCCAATGATATTATTGACGGCGGCGCAACATGTGGGTTTTGTCTACACCACAATGGCATAACATATGATGTTCTCTCCTTGTCCAAATTTATCTATCTTGACTCTTCAATTTTGTTCCGGTTCCACTGGTAGCGCTCCGCAAAGTTCAAATGCTAGGCCTAACGGGAGATAAGCTATTTGTGCAGTATAAGGTCTATGTGTGCTGTGGATGTCCACCCACGCACTTCTCTGACCATGATCTCTACAGTTGAAGGTCGCCTTGCTATTGCCATCTTCCCTATTTCATTTGTTGTCGTCACTGCTCTCGGGCGGTACATTAAGAACAGACAGACCAAACCTCCCCTTCCTCCTGGCCCAGTGCCAATTCCGCTGTTAGGGAATATCCTATCTATCAACACCAAAGAACCTTGGTTGACTTACACTCAATGGCATGCTGTTTATGGTATGTGGAAAGACATCCATTATATTTTGTAGGCTAAATAATTCTCTCAGGGGACTTGGTATTCGCGCGGATTCTAGACCAGGATGTGGTGGTGATCAATTCTCAGCATGTTGCACAAGCCTTACTAGACAAGCGCTCTGGGATTTACTCCGATCGACCATACATAGCCACAGCCGAGCCGTGTGTTCTTCTAATATTCATGTATTCAATCAATCTGATGTTCAGACAGATGTGGCTGGTCGATCGTCTTTGCATTCACAGGCTATAGCGATGAATGGCGTCGTTGCCGACGAATCTTCCAGCAAACTTTCCGTCCAGACTCCGCACTCAAGTTTCGTCCGATGCAGATGAGACGGGCTCGTGAGATGATCGTCAACCTAATTGATGACCCTCAGCATTATCATTCCCACTTTGCAACGTCAGCCGATGTGTTTGCAAATATCGAACGATCATTAACTTATCCACAGGTTCTCATCATCAGTTGGAATGTCTGCTATATATGACTACCAGCCCAGCGCTCGCGATGATCCCCTGGTTCAAACCATGGAAAATGCGCTGATTATTGGCATTGAAATGATGACTCCAGAGAGAGCAGTCCTGCTCAAGGCCTTCCCCTTCTGTAAGCTCAGCATCCTGTCTCATGGAAAGAGTTGACATTCTGCCCCGTCACGCAGTACTGAAGCTGCCTGACTGGTGTTGGGGATCCTCAATTAAACGCGATACTCGAACTTCGGCCAATCGCATGAGAGAAATGACGGACGTGCCGTTTCGGTATACGCAGCAACAAATGGTGAGCCTCTGTTAGGTTGGTCCCAGACACTGATTCTATGCGTGCAAAGGCCGACAGCTCGTCACTTGGACAGTTGTCAATGGTGGCAGAAAATTTGCGACGGATGGAGAAGCAAGATGAGGCATCCAAACCAATGTTTGAGGCTACTTTGAAGAAAGCCGCTACTACTGCTATGATAGGTTTGTCACCTTTTATGAGGATGTCATGCTCTTGACAAATGCGTGCTATACAGGTGCATATGAGACGGTCAGCAGATGTCCGAACCACGTTCTGTACCACTCAACCTTTTTGCAGACTACTTCCACCCTGATGGCTTTTGCTCTCGCCATGGTGTCTTACCCAGATGTTCAACGACGCGCACAAGCGGAGATCAACTCAGTGATTGGAAGTGATCGCTTGCCCGCATTTGAAGACAGAGCATCACTACCATACGTTGAGTCAATTCTGCGGGAGACTTTACGATGGCAGCCTGTTGTACCCCTTGGTATTTTTCCTCGCTGGGGGATATCGCCTTCGCTAAAGACGATCTTATAGGCGTACCACATGCTACCTCGAGTGATGATATATATGATGGCTACTTCATTCCAAAAGGTGTGCTGTTTTCGTCTAGTGAACGAATTATTTGTAATATTGTACATCAGGAGCAACTGTTATATGCAATATATGGTCACATACTATGGTCCTCCTCAGCTTTCAAATACTAATGTTACATTACAGGGGCATTTCACGTGATGAAAGGCGGTACCCTGATGCATCTCGTTTTATGCCAGAGAGGTTCTTGGACGTTAACGGAGCGTTGACCAATGATGACCCTGCGGGATACGTTTTCGGCTCAGGCCGGCGTGCATGTCCAGGTTGGTCGAGCTATCTTACTGTCGTATGACATGTGATGAGTTACTCTTTCACCAGGCCGGTACACTGTTGATGCTACTCTGTGGTATGCTATTGCGACCATGTTGGCCACGGTCGAATTTTCTTTTGCCAAGGATGACCAGGGCAAAATGATCGACTTCACCCCGCGATTCACGACGGGGCTCACTCGGTATTTCGTTTCCTTGTTTCATTATATCTATATCCTCCTGTCACTGACAGTTTCATCGTTTTAGCTCCGCTGTGGTCTTCCCTTGCAATATTTCGCCACGCTCTCATATCCATTCAGAACTTGTGGATCTTCTTTGAACTGGATTGTAGTATGTATACAAAGAATCGCCTGTCAGATGAGTAGTAGGTTTCAACATAACAGAATGCCCCATGCTGTAGTGGTATGGGTTGAATTATCTATGTAACTGGCCCTCGGACTTCCGGATCGACACCTTGATTGTGAGCCTGGTAAGTAATTATAAGAGAGGCATCAACTGGGTTAGCTACGAACATCAAGGCGCATGAATCGACAGAGGTGTCTGTACAGTCGGAACTCGCTGAAATGCAAAGAATAGCCAAACGGCTCCCACTTTCCTGATGAAGTAGCTAGAGACTACATAGGTACATAGGTACATAGTTGCAAGCTTGGCATTGATGGTACAGACTGCATGAGAAAAATAAGAAAGAGCGTTCGGGACGTTTTAGTTACCGCGGCCGCAGCGGCGGACGCGAAACCCGTTCATAGTCACGTGGTTGACGTGCGATCGAGAGTGAATCCAATTTCTGCAGCCACCATCATAAGACCACCACCGTCAGCGTCATCCACCGCTGTCGTCGTACAGTATGTTATCCACCACTCGCTCATCAGCTCACCGGGCATCAGTTCATCGTCTACAATGTCTTACTCGCTCATTAACCACCGACTCCACTACTTCTCACACTGTCCTCACTCCACCGCTTCCCCTCTCAAAGCCAGAGACAAGTAAGCCTCGTCAGTCACGATTATATCCGCGCCCGCGTCCAGCCGTTCCAAATCAACGACAAGCACTCCCAACTCTTCCTCCAAGTTTCGGGCGGAACCAAGTCCTACCGGTACCAGACTCCACCCGCGCCCTTCTAGAAGACATCGTAGGATCGTTTGAAGCCCCCATTCGATATGCGTTTGCATATGGATCTGGCGTTTTTGAACAGGCTGGGTATGAGAAGCAGAAGGACAAGGAAGATAGGCCGATGCTGGACTTCATATTCGCGGTCACGCACTCGGATCACTGGCACTCCATCAACATGCAACAACATCCCGGACATTATCCCCTGCATGCACGCGTACTAGGGTCGTCGTTTGTCTCCAAGACGCAAGAGCTCAGCCCTGGGCTTTGGTTCAATACTTTTGTGCCGATGAAGGGGGTCGTACGTCACTTTCGTTCATACCAATCCACTGTTCGCTTACTTTTACTGCGGTAGAATATCAAGTATGGAGTAACGACCGTCGATACGCTATGTGCTGACCTGCTTAACTGGCGCACCCTTTATCTTGCGGGGAGAATGCACAAGCCTCTACGGATCATCAAAGACGATGCTCGAGTACGACTGACTCAGCAAGTCAATCTCACCTCTGCACTTCGCACCGCACTTCTCATGCTCCCCGAATCCTTCACTCAACGCGAGCTATTCTCAGCTATAGCAGGGATAAGCTACTCTGGTGATCCTCGGATGGTGCTCCCAGCTGAGAATCGAGGAAAGGTGGAGAATATGGTTTCTCGTCAGGAGAACCAGTTTCGGGAGTTGTATTGGAGGCTTGCGCAGGGCCTTCCTGGGGTCCGGTGGGCGGCGGGTTCCATGAGCGTGGAACAGGATACCAGTCCGCATGCGAGAGCAGCGCACCTTAAGAAATTGCCCGAAGAGCTCTTGAAGCACGTTCATCAGCGTGCCGAGGGGCGTGGTC
This sequence comes from Suillus weaverae, assembly GCA_016767475.1. Taxonomy (NCBI): domain Eukaryota; kingdom Fungi; phylum Basidiomycota; class Agaricomycetes; order Boletales; family Suillaceae; genus Suillus; species Suillus weaverae. Next base: position 41,027 of record MU179399.1, on the reverse strand, counting down.
CGCCTAGAGAGGCGGATGAAAGCGCTTATTGGCTTCGCATTGCAGGCGACAAGGAGCTCCCCACAATTCTTGACTCTGGTATGTCCTCGCGTTCCCTTTGTAAGATTTCATGCTGATGTTTCTTACCAGAAATAACCAAGATCGTGCGGTACCCAGCAACTGTCCAGTCACTAAAGGGCATAGTAAGCGCCGGCGTGGCTAAGAGTGCACGCTACTCTGTAGCCAAGGTCAGCAAGTGGTGGAAAGGAACCTCTTTTTCGAGTTCGTCATAGTGTGATGCATATCCTCAAGGTGACTTAGTGACTATATAATAGTAATACCATATCTCCCAATTTCTACTCAACGATATAGACACACCCCTCCTTTCATCTGTCGAAACAGGAAACATCTGTAGCTTTATGGTATAGCTGAGCATTACACTAGGACTGTGATGTACTTTGCCTAGTCGGGCTCGCGATCTTTGTGTTGAAGCATATATTTAATTGTCGAGAGCCAAGACGTCGATGTGGACCTCATCAGGTGGAACTCAATCAGAAATTGGAAAAAGAAATAATAATTCACAAGAATTAGCAGTCACGGTAAAGTGAAATGACTGCTGCATCTGTATTAGTGACCATTGCTGCATGGAAGCAGGGACAAAGCACGAGACGAGCCAACAACGAGAGGAGTCGCGACCGTGTGGTTGGTGCACCTGCTGTAGTGCTAGTACCTGGAGCAGGTGTCGCGGATGTGGGCGGCGGCAGCTTGATGTTGCGATGACAACCCCTGGCCGTGGGTTTGGCTTTGCTGCTACTGCGTTTGGTGTTCCGGACGCGGAACAATTGCCAATGGCTGCAGCCAAAATCTTAAAGTGAGTGCAAACGCAGGTGAACAAATACATACCTTTCCATCCTGTACTAAAGCAACTTCGATAGTACGAAGACCGCGACGAGAGAGGACGCTTTTCCTTTGGGCGTCGCTGGAGTTCGGTTGCTTCGCCAGTGGGTGTGAGATTGACGAAGGAGAGATGTCAGCCTACCGAGGAGCGCGCATGGACTCCGCAAAGAACTTGAAGGTGCTCGAGAACTGTGACGATGGGTACTGCACGCTACGGAGGACTGAGGGTTAGAACATGAACTAAATCAAACAATGCTGACGACACATGATCACGGATCTCGCGCGTCATCGAAAAAACCTAGCGGTACACCACGGGAGTCCTTGAGCTTACCTGGTTGTCGTGTAGTTTGTCCTTTAAGTGTAAGAAACAAATTACATACGTTCATCAACGACTTCCAGCTGGAACCTGCGAGTGGAGTTTAGCGTGGTTTTTACCGAAGAGTCATGAAACTCACACCAGGGGTGAACAGTAGGTCTCCGAGGCCAACTTCATCGAGGACGGCATGGAGGTCTCCCGCATACGCATCCAGTTAACCTCGCAAGCGGCGACTAATGGCTTTCCATCGGTAGAAAAGGCTGCACAGGGCACATCTCTTTCGTGCTCGAGGGGGAGACCGACTGGGAGGTTGGTGTCGAGATTCCACAGATGCGATGTGTGCACTCACAAGGAGACGCTCGTTCCGAGACAAGACGATGACATGGACACAGCTTCTATGACTACCAAGTGGATGTGTCAAATATCATAATCGAGGTCCTAGTAGGCCCTGGAATGAGCTTCTTTCCACCAAACGTCCATTCCATTTCCAGGCCTGCTGCTGATAGGCTGGAGACTCTGGAGAGCACCAGCAGACGCAGTTCGCGTCTTGCTCACTGTCGCAATTGTTAATGAGTCGGGTGAATAGATCGCCTGGATTCGCTGGCAGACCTGGTTTTTATTTCCAGGATGGTTTTGCTGCGGGCTCAGGTAATCCCCTTGCTTGCAAGGTCATATGGGATGCGACAGGGATGCTCAAGTCGTTGTCGTTTGGGCTTTAATATTCAATTGGCTATGTATCGGTAAAGGAAGCACTTGGGAATCCCCACTGAGTATCAAAAACAGTACTTACTGTTACTACGGCCAGGGTGTATGGATACTGCTAGTGGCAGATTAGTACGAACTACTCGTTCGAGTGCTGGCTCGCATCACCCGTGATCCAGCAAATTTCGTAAATGTCACCCTAATAAGGCAATACAGGACTTTCAGTGGCGCGCACATCACAACAAAACATATCAATGCAACATACTGGAATCTAGATCTTATCCTCAATTTGAAGTGCTTGTTGTACACGGACTCATACAGCGATGATGCATGATGCACGATGTCCCACCTTGTAGTACGTCGCAAACTTCTATGCGGTCTCTGTTGACTCAGGCTAATCATGGTGATCCGGGAGTCCAGTGGGCATTAGTTCCCTGCAGATCAGGCTGGTTATTCGTGCATCAATCTTCGTCCCCGCTATGTGAAGCCTTGTCCATGTCGTGTTCGCACCATGTGAAACCCTATCTAGATTCTATCATGGCTCGTTGGTGCCGTGTCAAAACTCACCCATGCCGCGTCACTGCCACGTCAAATTTCACTCATCCCGTGTCTTTGATTTCACCTATTGCATGGCTTCATGCTTGGTTGAGTTGTTGTTCAGATGCATGTCTTGTATCCGAAAAACCTATTGCAATACACCAGCTTTCACCATGGAATCAATCTTACACTACGTTCTCGAGGGGTATGGCGATGACCCAACAACCATTACTAAGGATTCCATGGATTGAGGTAAGCACGAGTCAATCCAGTCAAACTCCAAGTGTGACTTCTGCATGTTGTAAGCATGCGTTGAGTCATCTTGCTCTTTCCACGGCATCGTTGGAATTCAAAATGCCTCTCCCTAGGGTCTACCGACTCTACCCTCTTGATAGACAGCATTTCCGACGTTCAACGGCTCGCAAGGTCTCACTCTCCAATGCGGTACTTGACCTTCGCATAGGTGCATTTGCTATACATACTACACAGCTCTCTCAAATGCGGAATCAGCACGACATTCGGATGTGGTCGTCGACGACGAATGAGGCGAAAGATGCAGCAAATGTAGTCTGCTCTTCTAGACTACTCTAAATCAAAAATGATTAGGACCGATATTCGTCCATCCGCGGGTGAGTGGGTCTCTTTTTTCTTTTTTAAATCAAATTTATTGTCCTTTGGGGTCGAAGACCCTATGTTAGACGTAGCCCTATTCGCAGGGGGCTTACTCCTGCTTAAACGTATGTGAGTGGGTTTCTTGTGCTGTCATAAAAGTGGTGCACAGCTGGTTCAACCAAAATTTGTACCAGACCTCAATGGGGGTGATGTACTTGACAGTAGTCGGTTTGTCCTCATCCGTCAGTCTACGCTTACTCTCTGGCTTCACAGCAGCCTTCTGACGCAGCAGTCTCGAGTTTTAGGTCAGCCTCACTTAATATGGTCTCTGTCAACTTCGACATGTCGTTATCTGATGTGCCAGTGACCCGCCGGCTACCCTCCCCTGATCTGCTCCATTTCCCACCTTTCTCACCCACTGCCTTCCCTCGGGCTCGTTTTGCAATTTTGGATGGCACAGGTGAGTCTGTTTCAGTGGCGGCACCTCGAAGTGGTGTGCTTGTATCTGCGGAAATTGACTGTTATTGACATCATGCTGCGACAGCGGTTTTCCTGCTGGCGTAGTCTGGCGTGTTTGGTGTTACTTCTGAACCAAAAATCGTCCTCAGACCAAAAGTTGGAATGCTGTCAATGAGTTTGACGGTGAATGATGGATCATGAGCGATGAGTGAGTTCACTACTAGTACGGAAAGTAAAGACATACTTATATATCTAAGCGAGCGGCTCATAAAAGTGGTACAAAGGGAATTCCAGCGGAGCGGTACTCCTTACCAAGTTGTAGGTACAGTGAATGCCTATTGAGGGTACTGGTGTGCTGACAAATTTCACATGCGATCAAAACTCATATTGCTTGTCTGTTGCAATCGTCACAGCATGAATTTGATGTGCTGGCCTCGGAAATTTTACTCCAAGAGTTTCGGACTCTCAGGTGAACAGGGATTCTCATTGGTCCTTTATAAGATCTGTTCCCCGTTTTCGCGCACTGCGCTAAACATGTATCCTTCAGCTGATGGCCCCCCTGGCATCCTTGCCGTCTTACCTCTTTCCCTTGTTGTCATCATAGCCCTCAGGCGGTTCATTGAGAACCGACAGAACAAGCCATGCCTTCTTCCTGGCCCAGTGCCGCTCCCACTGTTAGGGAACGTTTTATCTATTGACACGAAAGAGCCTTGGTTGACATATACGAAATGGCACGCTGCTCATGGTACGTGGGCAGATGGTATGGTACATATGTGGTGCAAATCATTATATCAGGAGACATGGTTTTCGTGCGACTTCTAGGCCAGAAAGTCATATCGATCAATTCCCAGCACATTGCAGAAGCCTTGTTAGACAAGCGTTCCGAGATTTACTCCGATCGACCATACTTACCTACAGTCGAACAGTGCGTTCTTCTAATATTTATTTCATTCAACCAGTCTGAGGTGCAGTCAGATTTGGCTGGTCCGCGATCACCTTTGCATTCACAGGGTATGGTGACGAATGGCGTCTTTCCCGACGACTCTTTCACCAAGCTTTTCGTCCTAACTCTGCACTCAAGCTTCGCCCGACGCAGATGAGACGGGCTGGTGAGATGATCGTCAACCTAATCGATGACCCTCAACATTTTCATCACCACTTCGCAACGTCAGCCAATGTGTTTGCGAATATCAAGCGATTATCAACTGATCCACAGGTTCTCGTCATCAGTTGGATTGTCTGCTATATATGACTACCAGCCCAGCGCTCGTGATGATCCTCTGGTTCGAATGATGGAGAATGCAGTGTCTGTTGGCCTTGAGATGACGACCCCAGAGAATGCATTATTGCTTCAGCTCTTCCCCTTCTGTGAGCTCACTCTCGCTGATGAGAAAGACTTGACATTCCACACCCACATGCAGTACTGAAGCTACCTGACTGGTGCTGGGGATCCTCGATCAAACGCGCTGCTCAAATGTCGACCGAGTGTCTGAATGGAATAAGGGATTTGCCGTTTCAATGTGCACAGCAGCATATGGTGGGCATCATTTTTAAAAAATCTAGTTCGGAGCTAGACATTGATTACATGCCTGCAAAGGCTGGGACCTCATTCCTCGGCCAATATTCAATGGTGACAGAAAATTTGCAACGGATGGAGACGCAAGACGGGGCGTCCAAACCAATGTTCGAGATTGCCTTGAAGAGAGCAGTTGCAGCTGCTGTTATGGGTACGCCACCTTTTTATAAGGGATATTACACCCTTGACAAATATACTATGCAGGTTCATATGAGACGGTCAGCGGATGTTCCGGACCATATCGTGTGCTGCTTAACCTCTTGACAGACTTCTTCGACTTTGCTGGTTTTTGTTCTCGCTATGGTATTGCATCCAGATGTTCAGAAACGCGCACATGCGGAAATCGACTCGGTGATCGGAAGAGATCGCTTACCTACGTTTGAGGACAGAGCATCACTACCCTACGTTGAATCAATTCTGCGGGAGACTTTCCGATGGCACCCCATTCTACCCCTTGGTAATCTTCCTCGGTGTGTTATTTCGCCTTTGCTGAATATAATTTTGTAGGCGTTCCACATGCCACCTCGAGTGATGATACATACGATGGTTATTTCATTCCGAAAGGTCTGCTATTCCTATCCATTGATCAAATCATTTGTAATATCGTACATCAGGAACGACCGTCATGTGTAACATCTGGTCAGATAGATTCTCCGCAGGTTTCGAGATGCTGATGTCACACTGCAGGGCCATTTCACGGGATGAAAAACGGTACCCTGATGCATCTCTTTTTATGCCGGAGAGGTTCCTAGACGTCAACGGCGCGTTAACGGATGATGACCCTGCGGGATACGTTTTTGGCTTAGGCCGGCGCGCATGTCCAGGTAGGTTGATCCACTTCACTGCTATGTAGCATGTGATGAGCCAATGCCTTCTTTAATTAGGGCGGTATGCCGGTGATGCCTCTGTGTGGTCTGCTATCGTGACCATGTTAGCCACGGTGGACTTTTCTTTTGCCAAGGATGAACAGGGTAAAGTGATCGACTTCACCCCTCATTTCAACCCGGGACTCGTTCGGTACTTTGTTTTATCATCCCATCCTCCCGTCACTAACAGTTGCATTGCTTTAGCTCCTTGACGGTCTTCCCTTGCAATATCTCACCACGTTCTCATATCCAGCCAGGACTTGTGGATCTTCTCTGAACTGGATTGCAATATGTATGCAAATACTCGTCTATCAGAAAGTAGGTAACATACAAGCACATCTCGCAAGGTGCAGATTGCAGGGCGCTAAGTCCATGAATCGAAGCTCAAACCTGAACCCAAGAAGTCAACTTGTACTCAGCTATACTCGTCTGGGTGCCATATGCACATGCTGTACCCAGCTACCCGGTTCCTCGAACGTGCCCAGTCTCAAACTCTGTAGAGAAATGTGTTGAAATGTGTTGGCTTCAAGTTCGACATCGATATTCCGAGCTATTCCGAGTGCCGATGAATGTTAGTAGGTCTTGCAAATGGTGACATTGGTGGAGTGCTACGAATAATTCACCGTGTAACGGGACAAGGACGCCGGTCCGTACATAAAATGGTGCAAATGCATTCCACAAGAAACACGATTCATGGAGTAACGAAAGGTGCGAATAAGAGTCCAGAAGAACTCGAAGCAAGGATGAGATAGTTGCCAACAAGTGCAGTATCAATTGCCATTGGTGTATTGAGATGCACAACAAAGGAACAGCACAACACGAGCCCACAATGGGATAGGTCGGGACTGTGCGGTTGCCGTACCTGGTGTGGTGATGTTAGTACCTGGAGCAGGTGTTGTAGACGTCAAGGCAGCGGCAGGCTGAGTTAGCGATGACGACGCCTGTGCTTGCGGGTGACTGCGCAGCTGCTGTGTTCGGTTCCCTGGCCGCGGAGCGACAGCCAACGGCTGTAGAGAAGATATTGAGCCACGGCGATTTCACACGTATACAGAGAAAGTCATACCTTCCTGTCCTGTACTGCAGGAACTTCGACAGTAAGAGGACTGCGACGAGAGAAGATGCTTTGTCTTGGGTGTTGCTGGAGTTCGGTTGCTTCGCCGGTGTGGGGGTGAGAACGACGAAAGAGCGATGGAAGGCGGCCGAAGAGCGTAGTTCGACTCCCAGAAGGGGTTGAGAGAGCACGACGGCGGCGCGCAGAGGAACGGTGATGGATATTGCGCGTCGCAGATGACTAGGAACACACATGTCAGAACGAGAACATTAGAAAAACTGTTGAAGACACACATGGGGAGCGTCATCGAAAAAGCCCGGCGGTCCTCGATAGGAATCCTTGAGCTGGGTTGGGCGCCGTGCCGCATTACTCTAAGACATCGATCTTAAATGGTTAAAAAGGTTAAAAACATGTTACGCACATTCTTTAACGAGCTTCCAGCTACGACCTATTACGAATGTGACATTAGCGTGGTCTTCGGTGAAGAGCCATGGCATTTGCACTCACATTAGGAAGGGACAGTAGGTCTTCAAAACCTCCTTGTTTAAGGATGCCACAAATGTCCCACACTTGCATATTGTTGTCGCACCCGGTGACTAGCAACTTTCCATCAGCAGAAAAGGCTGCACATCGGATATTGCCTTCATGTTGTAGAGGTGGTCCGACTGGGATGCTCTTGTTAAGATTCCACAGACGCACTGTCTGATCATCCGATGCACTCGCAAGGAGGCGGCCATTCCGAGACAAGCATAAGGTGTGGACATCAAATGTGCCACCCTCCAAGATGGCAATCCGCCGCCAAGTGGCGGTGTCGAATATCCTAATCGAGCCATACGACGCGGAGACAAGCCTCTTTCCATCCGATGTCCACGAGACTACGCTCCAAACTTGATAATCGTGTTTAAGTGTAGCGAGCAGCTCGCCCGTCTTGCTATCCCAGATTTTTATACCACTCTCGTTGTGTATACCGGTCGCAATTTTTGTCGAGTTGGGTGAGTAGATCACTGTCAACACCCACTGGCTCCCAGTCTTGATTGTCAGGACTGTTTCCGCGCTTCTGACATCCCAAACCCTTGCTATCCCATCATCGGATCCGCTGACAACTCGGCGACCATCTGCACTCCAGCATACTGACCGCACCCAATCAGTGTGCCCTGTCCATCTGGCGATTACCTTCCCCGTCTCGACATCCCACAACCTCACCTTCCCATCATCGTTTCCGCTCGCAACGCAGTCACCGTTTGGAGATAATGCTATGGTGAACACCGCTGCCTGCTCGCCCTCGTCTCGCCAGTCGTCGCCAATCTGTGCGCCGCTTTCCAGGTCCCATAGTCGGAGTGAACCGTCTTCCGAACATGTGATGATGCGCTGTCCGCCAGGCAGGTGCAGAACACCTCGTACCTGGTGGGTATGGCCTCGCATCGTCTTTCGGGGCGCGATTGCTGTTGTATCACTGGTCAGAGGATACATGGTGGCGCTCGGTGTCTCAAATGGACTACAAGGGAAACCCGCCGAGATATCTGAATGAGAACGGGTTCTCTGGCAATGACAAAGACAGTCGTCGGGCCTATTGCTATCAATAAAAGCGCGAGGCAAAGCTGACGAGAACGCGAGCTTACAGGAATTCAGTCCTGATCCGCAGGACGGCTTAGTAGCGACTACGTATGCAGGTCTTGCTGTGGTGTCATGCGAAAATTATGGTATCCATAGTCGTCGGTAAGCGAGTGGTCGCTTTACAGATTAGAGTATCACTCACGACAAATTGTTCAAACAAATTTACACAGATTGTGACGCTCCAATAACCAATGCGAAAGACGGACTGTACACTGAGACAGTGGACGTTTGGTTTGGAGCTGAAGAAGTTGGACATTCGTTCGTTCAAGTTGTGTGCTTATGGTGTGTATTCCATGTGTTATCCACGTGTTTCCATCACAGCTCAAGTGCTGTGTAGAATCTGTAGATGAACCACCCATGTATCCGACCCCTCGTCATACTCACTCTATACGACATTCGTGGCTCACTGAATGTCAATACCCCCCCGAATCAGTCGTTGACCCTTCGCATCGTACGAAAGAAATTGATATTGGTATATGGAGTGGTTTACAAGATGTCTTGTATTTAGTGTGGTTGTGCAGCCTCGGTACTACAGAAATAAGAGCACAAAAATCATGCTACCACAGCACGTGCAAATACAGAATCCAGGACGCCTCAACCCCACAACTACAAAAGTAATGCTACGTGATAGACGAAATACGAGCGAAAAGTAGGTCGCACGGCTCCCAAGAGTATGCCATCCTGTTTGAAAGCAGTCTGATGCGGGTCAAATCATGATGCGACTGATACAATCGATATTGGAAGGAGGCATCTAACTCCATCTAACGAGTGATCGTGACAAACTGACGCTTGGTAAGGACCATGTTACCACTCACCGAATTGTCTATAACCTGGCTCTCTCAGTCGGTGTCCTGAATGCTTTGACGCATCGTAACTCCAAGGTGCAAGGACTTGCAAAGTTGATGATGCGGAAAAGGGCATGTCTCCTTTAAAGAGATCGATCCCTTCGTTGAAAATCAGCCTGGGCAGGTATTGCTTGTGAGACCGTCCTATAGTACTACCGTGATTGATATGCTCACGAGGGTACGTTCAACATATAGGCAAAAACAAAGTCCACAATCGTAATTTCTTGCTTTTTTAGCCAACTGTTTTTGCGATTTGTGGAGACATGCCACAATGGTAGCAGGGACTTTGCCGGCTCCAACGTAGAACTGAGAATGGAAGCAGATTAATGCCACCTTGTCTATCCAATTCGTTGATGAACCGATAGGTGCTCTCGACAGACCCAATGTGATCTTTGATCTCCTTCGAGTCCAACGGTATCGAAGACATTCATCATAAGACTCGCCTCTGAGGTCGTTGTAATCTTTACCAGGGGATGCCAGTGTGCTACCTCCTGTCTCGGTTGAAAGCGAACTTTTGCCTGCCCCCTTCTCCCCAATAGTACGATGGTTTGTTTGTTGGAAGAAATGGCACAAACAACATATGAAATCTTCGCACCTGGCAACCATACAGCTAGGTGACGCAAACCGATCGGTCGCATGACGCTGAAAGGAGGTCATCTGCCAGACTCTCGAACGTCCGATGAGTCGGATGTGAAAAAGAACGACTGTCTTTCTTCCGTCTATCAACGTCTGACTATAGTGGCAGCCCAACATTCGAGGTTTTTGCTGCAACAAGTATCACCTGTGCAAGTTCAGTTTTGCAACTGTGAATGTCTACTCTTCCCCAGAGAAGACAGTCGTTCCTTCTTGGCTTGGATAGAGTACACATGAGAATGGTCCTGGGCATTTGTTCGGGTATTACTAGGAAGCCTCTAGTTCGGCACACTGCCCAAGTCTCACGATGAGCTGACGACGTTTGTCGGACAAAACCTGATGGCCAGTTGAACAAAGTTCGCACCAAAGATGGAAAGAGCTCAACAGAAGTGTTCACGCTCTTTTTCTTTTTCAACTTTGATATCGAGCTTGGCCCAAGGTTGGTACGAGACCCAGTGGTTGCTCCCAAATCCTTTAATTGGGCTGACTCTGACTTGTAACGGTAGCAATATTTATTGTTGCCTCCTCGTTTATCATCGCTCGAAAATCGGGCTTTGCAGGCCTCATCAAGCTCAAGTTTTATCGCTCTTATTCCAGGCATGCCGCAGACACGCGCAAAAACTACAGCGTCTGCACTTCCATCGTCATCTCCTGCACCAGTGACTAATTCTTCGCCAACTCGTGCTACACCATATACGCGTTCCAGGGGACCCATGGCAGCATCAGCAGAACCGATTAACAGTCCTAGTACTGCTCAACCTCGCGTTCGCACACCACTAACAATCCGCTTGCCAAGAGCATCGCTTGTAGGGCATCCGACGAAATTCTCTATCCCAAATAACGCTTCTACATCGTCCCTTACAGCAGTCTCTGCACCTGCTGTTGGTATTGGTGCTGGTGCTCCTATTCCCACTTCATCCATACGCACCCCCATACTTGCACCTACTCCGCTGGTACGTGCACCACCCCCGACGTTATCTAATGTATCACAACCTACATCCACCACCCCTCCGCGGCCTCCTCCGTCCGCGCCTACGCCAGCTACATCTGCACAAAAACCTATACCTGTATCATCGCCGCGCGTACCTGCTCCACCTATTTACACTTTCCCACCACCCCCACCACCTCCAAATCATGTCGATGATCCCGCGGCTGCAGCGCGTACCCCATCGACCATACGACTCCCCGCATCTGTAACACCTAATGCTAATGCAGCAGCCCTATCAGCCCTATCTGCAAAATCCGCAGCATTAGCAAACACCTCAGTTTCAACTTCACCGCGCTGTCCTACACCTCCCGCGTTATCGCACGCTCCACGCTCCACATCAACCACTCTACGTCCTGTTCAGCGCAAGCTAGCAATGGCTCCTGGGTCGCATATCGCTCGCCAAGAAGCACCTCAGGCTCAATATCCCACTCCGTCCTCAGCAGGAGCTTTACCTTCCCCCGCTTCTGGCGTAGACCTTGAGTCTGATTATGCAGGGGATGCAATGGAAGTGGATACAGAAGGCATTTCAGCGATGGCTAACAGCCGCAATAACTCGGTATGTTTCTCTCAGTTATTCTGGTTTGTTCATCTGTTCACCTTGTTTGCAGACAGCTCCAAAAACATCAGACAGACATCGCGAGGCAAATAAAAAATACAGACAGCGGCTGAAGGAAAGAATAAAGAATGGCGAGATGTATGTGTTACCCGCTTCAATCTTACTCGCTGATATATTGATTCCCATTAGTGATGAACTAGAAGCTCAGAGAATGAAAGAGAGGAAGCGTATCAATGCCCGTAATTCTCGGTGAGTCGAACATAACTACTGCATTGCTTCATCTATTCAATCATGTTGGTAGTGCTCGAAGGAAGCTGGCGATGCGCAACGAAGCAGCTAAAGACAATGGCTCTATGTCAAGTGTCGAGCCAGGCCCGCTTCTTGATCCTAGCATCCAACCATCTCTCCCTCCACCCGTTGACCCAGCCCCAGGTCCTGGCGATTTCTTGCTATGCCTCCCCGATACGAATCCGCCAGTGGGATCTTACTACTCCACGACCTTCCACGAAATTCTTACCAAAGCTGACCGCAACAGCGGGAGCAGCGACGGCGCGAGCATCACTCACCCACACTTCGAGCCCGATAGCCACCCCGACTTCGATTTCGACGCGGCCATGCCCCCCGCCCTCTTCCCACTCACCAAAGCCCGAGATTTCCGCGACGCCTGTACGATGACGGACCCCGACCCAGACCTCCCCAAAGAAAGCGACAGCGACATCTCTCAGTCCCTCGAACCCATTACCCCCGCCCTCGCCCGCCGTCCACACAGACAACTCACCCCCGAACGTCTCCACGATTTCGCCACGAATCCACTACAGCTCATCGATAAAGCATTCCTCCTCATCGTCCCTGATCTAAGTAGCACACTCGGAAAACTCGTGCTATGTAAAGTCCTCGAGCACCGGGTGTCTTCTGCTGGACATCGGTTTCTCGTGCAGTTTTGGGGGGATAAGAAGGCTAGTGAGATGAGTATGGATAGGATGATGGAGGTATTGGAAGGTGGGTATGAGATCGATCCTCCGCTTGCTGGTCCTAGTGCTGGACCTCAGGGGGTGGGGTTAGCGGGAAGGGTGTTTGGCGCGTTGCGTTCGTTTACAGGGTTTTAGATGCGTGCATGAGACGTTTTTATCTCCTTCGTCGTCTTGTGTTTTTTATTATTTCCCCCCGAGGCTGTTGTGCGTTGTATCTACTTTGCTGTTGTGCTGCACTTCTCGCGTTGCTTTGGCTGGTGTGGATATACTTTTTATCTGCATACTGTTATTCATCTTTGTTGTTTGTTACTTTTTATGTGTTACTTGCTTGTTACTTACTATGTTGTTATCATGCTGAAATTGATAGTAACGACGACGCGGTTCCTTCAAGTTGCAGACGACGTAGTCTGATTGGAATAAGTCTGATCAAGCGCCTATGAGACTACCTGATAGGATTCGGTTGGTCATAACGCATCTCATGGATGCGCAAGCAGGTGGTTGAATGCTACATGCTACGTACTTCAAACTGCACACAACACGTGCACAAGACGGAGCGACGTATAGAATAGTGGGCCCAATAAAGGAAGCTAACCCGTTCTTTCACCATAAACTAACGGCACGTCGAGCATGTTGGTACTCAGGTGATCAATCTATAGTCATGATATTCGTCATGTAATAATGCACACAATATAATTTACAAGTTGAAGGAGGCTGAAGGTCGTAAATGCTGAAAGTGTGGAAGAAGACATATATAAAAGATGCAAGTGGTGTAATACGAATGAACAATAATGATAATGCCAAGTTCCAAATGCAATTGTAATGCTAATGCCGATGCCGATGATGATGCACAGGTAATGTGACAACGAGATGAAACATGATAGTCAAGATTTCGCTAGACGTTATATTCGTTCGTAAACGAGGGCTGGGACGTGGAAGATGTCGCATTGTCTGGGTACTCGCAGCGGCCTTCAAAGTACCCCGAGCCATATGTCTGCAAAAACTCCTCTAGTTCAGCTGGTAGAGAGTTGTTCGGGTTGTTTCCGGAGACAGGCTGGTACTGAAAGTTCGCATCGAAGACGGGAATGGGCTGTTGATGGTTGAGATCGGAGAACAGCTCTGGGTCGAACTGCGGCATGTGGAGAGTGAGAAGATCGGCGGGGACAGTTGGGGGCTGGAAGTAGTTAGAAGTGGAGGGCTGTTTGTAAACGGAGGCGAAACTTTCGGCAGGGAAATCGGGAAAGAGTCGCTCCCATGAAAGTTCGGTGAGCTCGCCTGGGAACTGGGGAACACCGGAGTCGCTGGACTCGGTGGGTGAGAGCGCATTAGAGGGAATGAGGCCTGCGAGCTCGGGAAATATGAGGTCATTCAGATCCAGCGATGCAGGAATATCTCCCGCGGGCTTCATAACCCGAGTAAATGGGTAAGGTGCGGCGGCGGACCGTCGAGAAGCTTTGTCCCCGAGGTTGAAACGCGCCTTGGGCTCGTAGCTGTGTAGGTTCTTGCGGTGACGCGTCAAGCTTGCCGGATCGGTGGTGGCAAACGCGCACCCAGGGTGAGGGCACGTCTTCGAGCGTTCACGGGTGTGGGTCCTGATGTGCGTCTGCACGTTGGACCTTTGAAGAGTCTTGTAATCGCAGCTGGGGAATGGACATGCGTGCATACTGATCAAGATAGTAAACTGGTCAGGAACCATCTTGTATAACAAGGTACGAGTACGTACAGAGCCTCCTTGTTTTCATCGTGCGTACGCATGTGTCTAGGAAGATCTGCCTTGCGGCTTATAGCCTTGTGGCAGATAGGGCAGTCAACAGGTGTCTGTAGAGGAAGTGTCATGAGTACAAGACGGGTGACTTGAGGTAGGCTAGAAATGTACCTTGATACGTCCTTCAGCAGGCATCTTGTGATAGTGTTTGAGAGGAGAGAAACGGTTGTTTATGATCTATGGGGTGGAATCAAATCCTTGAAGTGGATGAATAGCGCGTGTGTTGTTGTAAATCCACACATCGTGCGCGCTTCTTTTAAAGCACCAGGCGTGCTATGGACATCGAGTACGATTGCTTTTCTGCGGCGCGCGTTTCTGCCTTTAAAGGCAAAAAGCGCGAAGCAATCGTGTGCGATGGTCTAAGCATAAGGGACGAGCCACTCGGTTAGCGGAGAAGGCAAAAGAGTTGGAAGAGGGTTCGATTGCGTCTCAACACTTCTCATTTTTTGCCTTGTTAGGTAATTTTGGTTACCTGCTCGATGTGGGGACGAGTGGCTCAGTGCTGAGGCCTGAAGGCCTTATGAATGGGGAGGTAGGGGCCTACAGACGCATCCTGAAAGAGTCGAGGCACGTCCAGAGGTATTGAGGGCTTTCATTGTAGTACTAGTCAACGTTCACAGTCACCGGCCGTTTGTCAATGAAGCTGAAGCTGTGGAGGACGATGAAGAACAAGTAAGACCAAGTTAGTCACACGTGACGTAGAGTAAGTGTTCAACGTCACGTGAGAGCAACAGTGGAATCTGCTTGATTCTGATTCTGATTCTGATTAATTTATTCTTGAAGCAAGTTCAATATCCAGTCATCGCAGTACAACTGGCACAACGAGAGGTAGATACCCTGCAAAATCAAATTGTGCAATTTGACGAGTGGCCCACAATTGGTGGTCGGCATCTTTGGCGGTTATTTCCAAACTCCGACGTGCATACGCGTCGTTTGAATATTCGTTGCAGCAGTTTCATAGCGTTCATAATGTCGGTCGACCTCACTAGTACTAGTGGCCGAACCATCCTTGCCTTCAAGGCTGGTCGTTCTTTTCGACGCGCTGGAACCAACTTCGTCGATGCTTCCCCCACCAAAGGCGCAATTGTCTTAGTCAATGAGGACGGCCTCTTACACTTCATGTGGAAAGACCGAACAACAGGCGAAATGGGCGAGGATTTGATATTGTTTCCTGGCGATGCAAAGTTGGAAAAGGTCCCGCAAAGTAGCTGGGGCAGGACCTATGTCCTTAAATTCGAGAGCTCTGACCAAAAGCATTTTGTATGTGTCTCACTGCAACCTTTTCGTTTTTCATCGGTTAACTTCGCTTCCTCTACATCAGTTCTGGCTGCAGGTGTGTTTGTGCCACCGAATTGTTTTTATGTGTATTTGATGGTCTTGCAGGACTCGTCAACACGCCGCGATGAGGAATTCGTCACGAATTTGAACAGAACGCTAGCTGATCCCAATATCATCCCTATCTGGGACGCACGTAACATTTACCCAGCGTCGGAAGCCTCTACATCTGCTGCTGGCGCATCCACATCTCAACCGTCAACTGCGTAGGTCATCCTTCCACCTGCACAATAGTGGGCGATTCATATGTACATCTTGATATGTAGACTGCCAATCGTTCCAGAGACTAGTGATTCCGCACCAGCAGGTACCACCCCAGAACAACTTGCGCAACTTCGTGGGATTGTTAGCTCGATGACCGGCTTCGCAAGTGAAGATGGTATCCACATTTCTCAATTGGACTGCATCATCACTAACAAATTCCACAGAACTTTGGTTGTCAGACGTCTTGTCCTCACAAAATTTACTTCAGCTTTTCCACACACACCCTGAACTCCTCCCATCTCTCTTCCCTCATCTTCCACCTGAACTTATCCCGTCAGACGCTACACCGCAGCAGACAGTAGAAATATTGCAGCGTATGACTAACTCTCCACCTTTCCGCACGGCTGTGGCGCAGCTTGATCGGGCTCTTCGCACGGGCGCCCTTGGTGAATTTGTGAGGAGCCTTGGTCTCCCTGAGAGTGCTGCGACGGGTGTTGGCGCGTTCCTAGCTGCTATTGCTGAACAAGCAAGACAGGAAGGCGGTACTGAAGAGCAGATGGAAGAGGATTAGAGAGCGTGATTGTCGATCAGACTGTTCTTTAGTTACCACTGCCATTCCAAGTGCGCTAGGATTTTTTGGTGTTGGTGTGCAAGCTTATACATTTGCCGTTTTGTTCGTTCCGTGCGACTTCTTTGCGGGAAATTCGCGGTGGGAACAATGCAGCGGATGTACATATGTCATAGCGAGTTGAATTCATGCACGGGAGCCAAGGTGAGTGTTTTCTGTTACATTACACGATCACCCACAGTGACAATTGCTCTGGGGCAAGACCTCCAGTCCCAGGATATGTGGCATGAAGCACGGGGATGGCTTCTTCGATGTGTCTGTTCTCATCCAGTGACATACCGATAAACGTGATCTACATGAGCGACATGCAGTTTGCGATCATGTTTCGCATTGTTGTCTTTCAGACTGAAACTGCTATTGCTAGCTCTTCATCTACGCAACCCCGTGTGCGCAGGTTATTGCAGTGTTCGCAAGCGCGCGGACGTATTATCTTCGTGTCCAACACATCAACTAAACGGAGTCAGCGAGTGGCAACAATCCGCCAGCGAGAGCGATGTCTTCGAGAAAGTCACTACCTATGTCATTCTCCTTCCAACGCACACCTCAAATGGCATTTATATCTTCCTCTGATTCTTCCTCTGTGCAGGTAGTTCATCGAAGGAGTCTGCTAGTACTTGCGAACGCCTGCGTCGATCAGCCCGTGACTGTCCGTCGCCCGCTTGGAGCTCCACGCGCTTGGCAATTGCACTTGGCATTGTGTACATGCTTACGGACAGATTCCACACAAAAAATTGAAGCCAACTGAAACTAGAATTACCCGCGAGCTCATCGATGCCACATGACAGAATAGCTGGTGAGGTTGTTCTGTGAATCGGTGTAGGTGACTGCACTCTACGGGCTTAGGACGTGATTCCCAGCTGAAGATGCACGTAATGGAGGTTCGGAGAAGGGCATGTATTTCCGGAGCATTTTTGAAAGTGAGCGATATGGGGTTTGTGCCTGATGCTAGAAGAACTCTGCGAGCTTGATGAACAAACCTTCAATAATTGGTGCATAGGATACAGGCAGAATGATATAGTAGCCCTTATGGTTAATGATCCTTAAAGTCCAACACATCTCTAAGTCTAGTTATCCACCCTGGAATATATCTGTTCTGTATAGTAATCGAGCAGCCTGCCCAACTTCTACACATACAGCTCTCGGAAGGTGCCAGTGGCATGTTTTGTCATCAATGCAGGGATACGGGAGCTTTACTAATATATAATTCCCACGCACCATGATGAAGCTGAAGTCTTGCGGGGTCATTTAAATGTTACCGCCATTAATAGTATCACTGTGACATTCAAGGACCCGGCAGTCGAGCACCCAGCTGTCCACCATGACCTTTATATCCTCGATACTCTCCTGGCTCAGTAGGTAAGCCAGCCTTTCCTTGAAGTGGACAAGGCTTCACATATTGAATCCCACAGCATATTCTTTTCCAAAGCTGCGGAAATATCCGTGGTTGGGCTGCAGGTGCGAGGATCCGTAGATTTCAAGTTCAGGAAATAGTACTGACATGCCTTCACGAAGGCTTCTGGAAAGACTTCATTTGTGAATGTAATCGGGTCGGGGCAGGTGCGACTGTTTCATTCGTGGCTTTTCCTTCGCCTATTGGCAAGTGGCTTACCTTCACTTAGTGGTCGGAAGACGTCGTTCCAACTATCGCATTCAACTACCGCAAGGTACGCAAAGGCGCTGTGACCCTAAAGATATGGGATGTCGCAGGACAGCCCAAGTTTCGCTCAATGTGGGAGCGCTATTGTAACGGAGTCGATGCTGTCGTGTACGTCGTCCGTTCTTTGCGTTTGAATATAGTTTGTTTCATTCCCAGAATGCTCTCTTGCTACAGATTCGTAGTTGACTCAGCTGATGTATGCTTCGCTATGTAATGGTGGTGGGTTTCAGTTCTAACGTCGATGCTGCTTACAGCAAGAGAAGTTTGACACGGCACGCTTCGAATTGCACCAACTATTGGCACAGCCGAATCTAGCAGGTGTTCCTCTTTTGGTGGTGAGTTTACTACCTCTGGGTATATACAAGGTTGCTTACATTGACACAGCTTGGAAACAAGAATGACGTTCCCTCGCATGCACCTGTCAAGGATCTTATACGCGACCTGTGAGTAGAGAAGGTTTTTAGTGCTGCATGCCCACTCATCTTGAGGGAAGTCAACTGGACAAGATACAAGACCGTCCAGTCTCAGTACGTCTCTCGGAATTATTGTATACTTTCAATGCACTAATGAGATATCGTTTTAGTGTTACTCGGTGAGCCTTCTCATACTGATTACCGTGTGCGCTAACTCTCTATCAGTGTTCGATGAAAAGTCAACATAATTTGTGCGTTCCACTTCTCTATCATGAACTCATCTTGAACCTCAAATTCTTGGCTAATTGTACGATCATCTATTGTAGGGATATAGTCCTCCGCTGGCTCTCAGATCGTAGTCATTAGGCTTGGCACCTTCAAGGTGCTATCCCGACTCGCCAGATGGGTTATGGAACGCAGTCAACATCACCCATTTTCAGGTATCTAGTAGGATTGAGGGACGTATTGTGTGACACTCGCATTAATGCAGACATTGTTATGAGATCACCCAGATCCACATCGGATTTTAATTTTTTGAACGAATTGAATTTGCGACACCTGGCGCAGTCCGACATCCCTCAAACCCTGCACCGCGTCGCTCAATTCAGTGATTGCATATTTTTCCCTCCTTGGTATATGATGGGTTTGTCCAACACATACCACATTGGTTATTTGTTTGCCACATACTTTACATCACATCCGAGAATACAGATATATCTTCTCATCATGCAGATATTATACTCCAGCCCGCAACACATCCACAAGCCCTGAGTGAATATGAGAACGTGTTGAAATACTGCAAGGGAAGATCATAGGATGGCTAAAGCAATGAAACTGTTAGGAGGATAGAAAAACATCATGAGGAAGCCAAGTACCGAACCACTCCCAGCATGAACTTGGGGGTGAAATCGATCGTTTTGCCCTGGTCATCTTTAGCGGAAGAAATATCCACTGTGGCCAGCATGGTCGCAATGGCAGACCACGCAGAAGCATCAGCAACATATCGACCTGATTAAATAATGCGTGGGTTTCGCATGCTCTACGGCATTAAAACTACTGATCCCACCTGGGCATCTACGCCGACCTAGACCGAAAATGTATTCTGCAGGGTTATCATCCGTCAACGTGCCATTTGCGTCGATGAACCTGTCTGGCATAAAACGAGATGCTTCGGGGTACCGCTTTTCGTCCCGTGAAATGCCCCTAGTACCATCACGTCAGTATCACGAAAGCTGGGGAGAGCTTATCTCACCATACGTTACACACGACGGTCGCTCCTGATGCACGTAAGTTGCGTTACAAATCATGCATTCATTAGACAAAAATAACAGACCTTTTGGGATGAAGTAAGCATCATATAAATCTGCGCTCGTTGTAGCGTGTGGCACTCCTACAAGAGAATCTTTAGCAAATACGAGATCACTCAGTAAGGAGAATTACCGAGGGGTATAGCGGGTGCCCACCGGAAAGTCTCCCGCAGAATAGCATCAATGTAAGGTAGTGATGCTCTGTCCTCGAACGTGGGCAACCGATCTCTTCCAACTACTGAGTCGATCTCCGCTTGTGCACGTTTCTGAACATCTGGATATAACACCATGGCGAGAGCAAAAGCCATCAAAGTTGAACTCATCTGTGAAGAGGTCAAGGAGTAGACAAGTCACAAATGGTCCGGATATCTACGTACCGTCTCATATGAACCTACATGCAGCAGGTGTGTCAAGGGCATAAAGTAGCTTGTAAAAGAACGTTACTGACCCACAATGGCGGTAGTAGCTGCCTTCTTCAAGGCAGTCTCAAACATCGGTTTTGATGCCTCATCTAGTGTCTCCATCCGTTGCAAATTTTCTGCAACCATCGAAGATTGAGAGTGGTCAGCCTTGGAAAGCATCGAATCAATGTCTGGAACAAAGAGAACATAAACGCCCACCATGTGCTGCTGTACATATTGAAATGGCACATTGACCATTTCACTGACGCGCTTGGCTGAAGTTTGAGCACCGCGCTTTATCGAGGATCCCCAGCACCAGTCAGGTAAATTCAGTACTACATTCCACAAAATCGGATGTCATGTTAACACTGCTTCATCAACGAGAGTCGAGCTCACAGAAGGGGAAGACTTTGAGTATCACTGCTCTCTCTGGTGTCAGCATAGACAAGCCCATCATTGCATTTATCACGATCTGGACCAGAGGATCATTGCGAGCCCTGACGTCGTAGCCATATACAGTTGACATTGCAACAGAGGACGAGAATCTGTGAACAGGTGAATAATTGCGCGATAGGTGCAAATACATTTTCTGACGTCGCGAAGTGGGAATCATAATGTTTAGGGTCATCGACTAAGTTGGCGACCATCTCACGAGCCCGCCTGATCTGCATTGGGCGAAACTTTACCGCAGATTCGGGACGGAAAGTTTGGTGAAAAAGTCGTCGGCAAAGACGCCATTCATCATTATACCCTGTGAATGAAAAGTTGACCGACCAGCCATAACTGCACACACCTCAGACTGCTTAAATAGAGGGATAATGGAAGGACGCACGGTTCGAGTGTGGCTAAGTAAGGCCTATCGGAGTAAATCCCAGAACGCTTGTCCAGTAAGGCTTGTGCGACATGCTGGGAATTGATCACAACTACTTCCTGATCTAGAATCCGCACGAAGATCAAATCCCCTGATAGAATGGTTTGCAATACATATGCACTACACTATCTGTCCACGCACCATAGACAGCACGCCATTCGGTATAAGTCAACCAAGGTTCCTTATTGTCAACAGCTACAACATTCCCTAATAGCGGGAGCGGCATGGGACCAGGTGGAAGTATAGGCTTATTCTTCCTGCTCTCGATGAACCGCCTTAGGGAAATGACAGCGACAAAAGAAAGAGGAACGCCGGCCAGGATAGCAAGGTGACCATATGCATCAACCGAAGGAATCATGATCGGAGCTGGCAGTACGTGAGCGGGACATATAATCCAACGGTTCTTATAAGTCCAGCATCATCTACTTGCATGGATCCAAAATATCCCATGTTACCGAAATGGTCTCATTAGCCCAGGTCCCTCGTGGTGCGCGGGCCTCGTGGTTGGATAAAATCCAACTAGTGATGTGCACGGCCCGGCTTCAAGCCGTGGGCTGAGCCACGCTGGGTCCAATTAGGCCGGGCCAAGCCGGGCCAAAGTGACGGCTTGACCATGGCTTTGGCCTGGCCTGGAATTCTAGGAACATAGCATGTCTTGGAGATGATATCGAGCTTATCGAAGATCTTTAATTGAACGTGACGTATATCGGCATCAGATTGCAGAACCACGTCGCGAGCCCTTGCTACTGGCGAGAAATTCGACCACGATGGACCTTACGAGTTGGAGTTGTGTAGTAGCCCAACCTCGGGGGCGATAGAACAAGGCACGTATCGAGAGTGACATACCATATTTGGATATTCGACAGGGCCTGGCGATGGAGGACAAGAAGGAACATGATCATCATCGCTATTAAGTCCTCATGCTGCAATGTCACGCTACACATGGATGCATGGGACCACGAATGCAGCAAGTGAATGATTGGGGGTAACGCGAACAGGCCATGAGGTTGATAGTCGGCGTAGGGAAGCTTTGACGGTTATGGAGGCGGTGGAAGACTCGAGAAGAGGACTGTGCGGGAGGTTACCTCAGCAATGCGTGGATGGTGAGGTGCACGGGCCTGCAACAAGATGTTGATGCACAACGAGATAAATACATACAGGGAAATGCATATATTAGGCTGCGCCTCTTGCAGATGCTAGTAAGGATATCACATGGAGTGTCGCATATGTAGATATTTGTGTGATCCCAGGTCGTGTAAGCCAGTTGGGGTGACAGGATAATGCGGGAGGGTTTCTGAACGTCTAATAAGGCAAGGAGCCTCGAAGGCCGATGGTATCGTCGTTGAAGCGCTAGCAAGAAAAGCATCGAATGAAATTACAAGCCCGCGGGTCGAGCTCATAGATTGTCATAGGCTCGCCTGAATCCTCATCAGCAGCTTCATCCTTGAAGCTTGAAGCTACATGCTGCTACGATGGTTTTATCAGAACACTGGGGCGAATGCATCCCTGCTCCGGAAGTAGCAGTCCCTACTCTGACATCCAATGTCTGTTGTCTCGGCATCCCAGATCCCAAGGCACTTCCCGGGGAAGTGCCTTGAGGTCTGGGATGCTTACATCTGACTTGACCGCAAGCTATGAGACAATCAAGCTGCGCCCAACATGTCAGCGCTCTCGAATGGACCAGCTACGGTGGTCAAGTTCCATATCCGCGCGGTGGAATGCATCTGCTCCGCTCGCCATCAGCCTGCTGTCCGTAGAGATATCGATGTGGCAGCGTCGCAGCTGACTATGATGAAATGTTCTCACAATCCCTGTTTCAACCTCACGTGAATGTGCAATACTTATGTAAGTCCTCTGGGATCCGATCAACTCGAGCGGAGTTCAGATGACAAAGCTGCCCGCCTGCTGCTCATCGACATTACCCTACTACACCACGCCGCCATACAGCGCCCACTGCCTGAAGTGCCCGCCCCAGGAATGCTGATTTTGAGCTCCGTGTTAATAGGGCAATGTCAACGACCTCCTCCTTCCCTATCTCTTTCCTCCCGCCTGCCTGCCCGCTCGGTCGAGAAGGACATAGTGGCCAGCTCGATATGCCACTGCATGGCGGCAAATATGAACTCGACGCTCATGGTCCGTGCTCAGCGTATGACAGCGGCGGGCGGCGCGGGATGTCTGGCGCTGTCAGCCACTGGCGACTTCAAACTCTGCCACCCTTGCCGAACGTGCACCCACACTTGGTCGCAGACACAGACCTGGTGTCTGCGCAGACCTTCACTCAGACCCGGCCATTTCAGACTCGTCCTCAATCTCACAGGCTTTGAGCTCCGTTATCCACATTTCTGCTAGCAGTGACAACTAATCGCCCATCCATTGATATCGCCACCGCCCGGAAACTACGACATGGATGAGACGCGAAGAAAGCTGCATTGCTGGCCATTCGGAAGTTTGCTCCTGACTTGTTCGTGTCTCTCCAACGCCGTGACCGTGTCGAGCTGGAAGCCATGGCCGATATCTTCACCCACGACGTTGGAAAATGAGACAATTATATGGATGTGTTTGAAGGACCGCCAGCGAGGTCTTCTTGCGCCCGACGTTGATTATATAGCAATATCAATGCCTAGCTCATTTGAGGGCTTCAGGCTACCAAGAGGCTGGCTGTAATTATCCCAATTATAATGGAATATAACCCATATTTGCCCGTTGGGTCAATCGTCAATTCTTGTGTGGGATGCTCAGATGAGGTTTTCATGTTACTATAGGAAGGGACGATTGCCTGATTGTTGGACTTATCATAGTCCATAGAGCGCTGTTCTGCCTCTTGTATTGTCCTAAAAATGCGCAACATGTATTGCTCACTATCCTGTCCATCAAATTTGCCTCTCCACCCTCGTGATTTCTGGTCATCTCCGAGCCTTGCACTTGTAATGAGAGAAGTAGCGCTCGAAGGACCGAAACCAAAAATGGACGGTCCCAGTGATTATGGGCGGTAGTACTCGAGTCATCAGAGTCAAGAGCTACTTCGTTAGTTTGGTGAGTGTTATTAAGCTTTCACGGTCCTGGATTCAGAGGCGACTTGCCATCTTGACGCATGTACAAGGCAGTCGTAGGTACATACTTCAATCAAGAACTGTCCCCTTGCGATGATTTCCCACCATGGCAATCACTAGAGTGTTTGACTTGTGTTCAAGTTGCCCCTGACAGTTGTTTTCACTAGCAGTTGCGACCCAAATGTGAATGACTCGGATGACCGCTTTCTTTCCACCTTAGACTGCAATAGCAAGCACCTAGGTATTCAGAATGCAGAGGGGTGTTGTGATTATTATCTATCTAGGGCCATCCCTGTAGTGTGGTATATGCTACCATAAGTCGTACGTACGATATTCACCTAAACGTAAATCGCACAAAAATATAGCGTGCACGTACTGAGTACTGAATGACAATGCGATGATTAGCTGGAAGTACTGGTTCGTCCACTCGCAGTGCACTGAACACCGCGTCATGGACTGTTAAAGGAAAGCGAGGTCGCCGACCATTCGACGGCAGCACGCTGCATTATGAGGAAGATTCCTTTTTCACTCCTTCTCCTTCTCCTCGCTAAGTTGTTCCACCGTATCGTCTGTCCCCGTCTCTGGAGCCTGAGTAATAAGACCCCAAACGATTTTCTCCCTTCCCATTGCCTCTTCCTCGGCCTCCGCCCTCAAGGTCTCCTCCCTCCCGTCTCTCGATAACTGGCGCAATACCTCAATATTTGTCGACGCCGGTCGGAAGAGCCTGGGATTGAACGGCGGAGCGCCGTCCTCGTTGGCTTCAGGTCCTTCCTCCTCTATCAAACCGTTCTCGTCACCCATTGCGACAAGGCTCTCGTCACCTGCCACAATGTCGTGTAGTCTGCCCACTGCTACTTCCTCAGCCACAATCCCATCATCATCGCCTGAAGGGGAAGCAGCATTCTTCCGTCCGCCAAAATCCAGCGCATTCCACCATGCCCTCATCTCTTCGGGTCGGCTGATATTTGATGGGAAATTCCACGCACGGAACTGCCTATCTTTCGCAGATGCGAGGTTAGCCCGAATTCTAGTGGCTTCTAGCGAGCTATGTGAAATGGTCCAGTGGAGGACCCCTGTAACACCGAAAATATTAGCATGCATGATAACGAAATCGGAGGAAAGATGTAACAACGCACAGTTCTCGTCAGGCGCAACATCAATCGCTTTTGCGCCCCATACAGGCTGGCCAGCAACAAAGTTCTGCACCTCTACGTCGATCTGAACGATTGGGGGCTCCTCTGTCTTCACTCGGTTCTCCTCCCCCTCGCCATCTTTCCCTTGCTCCGCGACCTTCGTTTCCTCCTGCGCCTCCTTCAACTCTGCTACGTCCTTTCCCTTCCCTTCTTTCTCCGCATCCCACTCCACAGGCTCCACCCATATATTCATCTTCGGCGAGCGCTCCCGTGTCTCGAAAGTGCATTTCACGCTCTAACCAGGACCAGACCAGTCAACAAAAAGTTGGAGAAGACAAAGAAGCGGACTCGCCCTCTCCCCAAACACTCCAACAATTTCATCTATCACTGTTTCCAGCAGCTTCATGCACTTCTCAAATACACGTGCGCCTCTGGTAGGCGCACTATCGCCAGCAGGTTTCACATCTTGTCCAAACAAGCGCGCGTCCATCTCCTCGAGCGAGACATATTGGAATCCGAAAACGCGGGCCGTGTTATGGTAGGCAACAAATACGCCATCCATGTTGCCGATACGAGCTTGGAAGCTGGGATGGGATCAAGACGAGAGGAAGAAAAAAGGGTGGAGCGCCAACACACCTGTATTTCAGAAATGCACTTCGAATCAAATCGTAATATTCTTTCTCGAAGCTCTCCAGTGGTCCGTGAAGCGTGCGAATGAGGTAGCCTGAGTTTTCCTACATTCAACGAAATCCGTTAGTCACAGTCCTGGTTCAGGGTATGGATGCGAAAACACTGAGCCGTTGTTGATATGTAAATGATGTGCTCCGACAGAACCACAATAATGGATGGTAATCAGACCCAAACAAAAAAGTACGCACCTCGAAATTCAGCAAATCCAGTCGGATTGGCACCGCAGCACGGGTCTTGACATCAAAAACGCCTGTTCCTGGTAAGCGCGGATCCACGCAATCGAGTTGGGAGCGCGTCAAAAAGCGGTCGCTCTGATCCCATAATATCAATCAGCAAGTCAACCATACAATATAACACGGACGTCGTCAGAAATCCACGCGCCAGAAGGCGTAGGATAAAAACGCACCTTCGCATACCGATATGCCTCCCTCCTTCTATCTTCTTCACCTTCCGCTGGGGCAGGCGAGGAGCGCAGGAGAGTCTTGAACTCAGGTTCCGTAACTGTCAAGAATTTTTCGAGGAGAGTGCCCTGTAAAGCGAACGCATGCATTAGTTAGGTGATACGCAAATCAAAATTCATAACGCGCATGTCACGGATAAAAAGTCAGAAGGAACAGACGAAAACAGAACCCAATGCACCGGCACGACTCACCATCCAAGTCAATACATTCTTCTCGCTGTCATCCTCGCCATCTTTGCCGGAGTCGACCGCCCATACACCGTCTGTGTATCGTAATACGATTGATACGGGCATGCGCTGGCCTGGGGTAAAGTTTGTTGGCTGTGAATAGATATGTCACCAAGTATTGGAAAATGTGTATAAGCAGAACGGGAGGGTATATAGACGCGTCCAGGAACGTGTAGTCAGGTGTAATGATTGAGAAGCGAGTGTAGACTGCACGCGAAGGAAAAAAGAGCATACGTCTCATGACAAGAGCTTGAGGCACGTTTTAACCGCACAACGTAACACACGGATTTGAAGAGAAGGACAGAATCGATGCCCAAAAAGCAGCCTCAGGCACCGTAAACAACAATCACCTACCTCGTGTGCAAAAGCGCCGCTCAAAACACTCGTATCTACTTCCTTTCCACCAGAGATGAGGAAGTAAATATGGCTGAGCAGACCAGTAAGGGAGGATGTGGAACCAACGTATGGTCGGGAGTGTATTTTGGCGAGGGTATGAAGGTCCTATGGAGTGAGTGTCCTCAGATTTTGTAGAGTAAAAAAGCAGGGATCGCACGTACATCATCCTGAGAACTCCGTATGAACCCAGTGACGCGCTCGAACGCGAAATCTGTGACTTTGGGTATGCTCTCAAGCCAAGGCGTAAAATTATACACACGTGAGCGTGGATCCTGAAGCCAATGGACACCAGGGCTACGAAATAGAATCAACCTGGCATTCACAATTCACAAGGCAGAAATAGGCACTTAAATAACACCCTATCAAGCCCATGCGCAAGCCGCGCAATAGGCTTGTGTTCCGAGGGAGGGTCAACATCTGCCGATGCACACGTTAGAACCACATCCAAAACCTTGCGAACGTTGCTGAATAACACGAACCTTCCAGTATGTTATTGATGGGGCTAGGTCCGCCCGACGAAGGAGCATTCAGATCCCGCGCATCGTCGAAGAGACCCTCTACGCGGCGGGTATAAGGTAGGGGATGGCGTATATGCGGCGGTTGCCCTCGTCTCGTGGACTTGATCTCGCTTTGTCGTCCATCGCCACTGAACGACCCCTGCAATCCATGACTCTCATTCTCCCCCGGTCGAAGCGCTTCATAGCATAGACCAGAACTGAATGAAAAGCCAAACTACAGTGATTTCATGGAAAACGCACCATCCTCGCCCCACCCTGTTGTCCAACCATCCTTCGCCAAACGATTGGTTTCCCCAGAACCTTCTAACAGTAGCTGCAACACCCCCGCACGCTTCGCGTCGAACCCTGCAAGGGAAGCACGCGCTGATTCTACAGCAGGTCGTGCGCCAGCACCGCCAAACTTCGCTTTTCCCAGCGCCTTCTTTTTTCTTGGTTGTTTTTCCTTTTTTCTTCTCTTCGAAACACCTGCCGCCGGAACGACATGGTGGGGGTTTCGAATACACGAATTGATGGTCTCCTCCACGGCACTATCGATTTTTTGCGTGATCTCCTGTATCAAGGGATCAGTATTGAAAGAAGAGCTGGTGGTTTTAGGATCAGTGTAGTCTTCTGCGGTGTATGCGCTGTTTGCATGGCTGCGCGAGGGGTCACGCTGGCTACGCAGAGCGCGCGAGAGTTCCCCAAGAACGTGTCCCTGTCCATGCCCGCCCTGTTGTCCCTGTTCATCACTCACAGTCTCTCTGCTTCGGCTATCATCCTTTCCCAACTTGTCCACGCTTTGACTCTGGCCCCGACTCTGGCTTCGATTTGAACCTGCGTCCGAGTTGCTATTTAAAACACCCGCAGAAACGCCAAATGCTCGTTTTCTGTAAGTGAGTGCACCGATAGCAATGGAACGCGCATTGTGGAGACGATGCATCCAAAAGTTGTAGTTCAAAACTTCCGCTTTTCGAGTTTGATGAAAAGCTTTTTGATGGGCGCTTAATACTTATTTACATAAAATCTCAAATCTCATACGTCATGCTTCTTAACGCAGATTCATCGTATTGAGCGTTTGGGATTGTCTCTATTGATTCACAGGTGCGGACACCATTGCTAAATACCCATGCACCAATGAAATCTATCCAGACTCTAGAAGCAACCTATATATCGATCAAGTCAGCAACAAACTACGTATTGTGTCTGGCAATGATCAACAACAATGCCAATGCGAGAGCAGAGTCACGACTCACTGTCCAGTTGGACCACTCATCGACTGGCTACCAGCCATTGGTAGGCAGCCTAAACACAGTATAGTTGATTTTCAAGCTATTGGCATTACGAGGTGAGTGATGGAATTTAACCTTGGATGCTAAGTATACTGCTTTATAATAAAGGCCTTTGCAGCGATTGCTGTTCTTTTAGAAACACTGTTGCGATGAGCTGCATGCACTAACAGACATGAATGCTGCCAAAGCAGTAAGGATGACAACGATGGAGGAATGCATGATTTGTGAGAGGTGATACGAGCTTTGCAAATAACTAATATCACTGAGGTGAGGGGTACGCTAAACAGCTTGCTTTTATATCGTGAAAACAGTGTTGTGGACAAAACTTGAAGTTCTATTGGTTTGGCAGTTTGGTTGCACCTGGTGCATGTGAATGGCAGAACTTCACAGCGAGGACTCGAATGTCAGAAGAACCTTGGAAGTTCAACTATTGCCATTGACTTGGTAGATTGGTTGCGCCTGATGAATGACAGGACTTGGCAGCAAGGATGTTGGAAGAACATATTGGAGGTACATTGCTTCAACGGAGAAAATCTGGAATTAAAAAACACTATTAGAGTCCCAGAATCTGCGGATAAACAATCCAGAATTCAAGACTGTAAGCACTTGCCAAAGGTGAGGCAAGGCTCCTTCGTGCCTCTGCGAAGTCTTGGTTATGGATCTCAGAGAGGTCACACCGCCAGATTGCAACTCGACAAAAATCACAGCAAGGTTGCGTCCTACAAATGTGAATGATTAGTTGACGGAATGCATGCTCATTCACTTTGTCCCATGTATTCTGAAGCACAGCACAGCACAGAGCTAGATGAGATCAGCTGTTAAACATTCTGGACTGATGCTCACCTACGGCGCTTCCAAGTGGGAAGCGTTCAAATTGATCTGCAGCGACTCGTGATCTTCTAGATATTCCGATGCATTGCTAGCGGATATCATCCAGCCCCAATCCAGCGTCCGGCAGATACCCGTCAATAGTTCCCTCACGATCTTTGATGTATTGGTACTTCGAGTGTTCGTAGTGTTCTGGGATAAGTATGTAAATCAGACGGCAATGGACGAGAGCGGGACATTACAACTGCCTTGATAATTTACTGGGGGGCTAGAAGAAGTCACGTTTGTTGTCCTAGATTATTCGTGGAGTCGCTGCTGAAATCTTGTGCTGAATTAAAAGTCGCCCAATAAGATTGACTGCATGGCATTTTAATTCCTGTTTAACATCCTGCATGAGTGCGTTTCCAACGATTTTCATTGGAACCATTATCCACGGCGAATATCTTACAAATGACTTTTTTAAATCTCCCCAGAGCACCACGCCCAACCTAGGTGAGGCTCTCGCACCCACCTGAAGTGATCAATATGTCGTCCTCGATGCGCACGCCAGTACAAAGGATGCATATGGAGCTTACCTGCTGCATTTCCAACACAAGAGAGTATATTTGCTTGCCTTTCTCAGTAAACTTTCCACCGTTGCCAACAGGCATCGTGCGTGTAACTTGAAGAGAGAAGTTCAGACCTATTTGACATTTAGTCGCTGCAACTTACTGTCCGCAGAGTAGCAATCACATTCACATCCTGCGTCAATAAAGAGTACCTGGGGCTCTAACTGCCTTTTGGGTGCAGGATCGTGTGCCAAGGCACCGCGGTTCAAGCGATCGTGTGACTTTACAGGTCCCCAGGTGAACTCTCGGTCAATACAGTAGCAGTGTAACGTAGCGGGTCTCCTGGAGGCAGCAACGATAGGGAGATATGGCTGATGGCAACGGCCCTGGGGTGTCCGTGTCATTGGTGAGTTGTCGGGGAGAGTCAAGACATTTAAATTATGTAATAATGTTATTGATCTGGGAGGTGACACTGACAGGTGACTGTGTCAAACACCGCCTTTGAGACCTTCCATGATTCAGCGCTCAGCGCCCAGCAACTATCAGAACCAAATACCCGTCTTATCTTGTGCGCACTTTGCGGGCTCCTTGATCATTTGTCTAGGCTGTTGCCGTTATCACGTTATCAACTTCCATACCTAAGAAAACATCCTCCACCGCAGAGCACTGATCATCCGAAGCGACAAATACAAGCAATTGGAGGACATCCAGGATTTTAGCCCCAGAGTGTCCAATTCTCTGACATTCTGAGCAATTGAAAACGCATGACCGCACGCAGGACAGGTCTAAATGGTGCTGTGCCTCTCGCTTATGGTGATAATGACCCTAGGCCTTGAAGTGGGTTGGGAGCGGAGCAAAAGGGGTGATGTTGTCTTCATGCTAACTTAAGATCTATCTATGAGATAACAAAGGCTTGGAGATGTCCGAGAGATCTAGAACATCCGAAACGCCACAGGCCACCCCGAATGCGCCGTTTCGTGCTTTGGGAAGTCTACCCATGAACTGCTCGAATCATGGCCCCTCTAGTTAATGCTCGACTCACTGTTGTCCTCGCCGGCCTTCCCATTTCCTTTGTTCTCATTGCTGCCCTCAGGCGATTCATTGAGAACAGACAGAATAGGCCTCCTCTTCCTCCTGGTCCAGTGCCGCTTCCGCTATTGGGGAACATTTCATCTATCGACGCTAAGGAACCTTGGTTGACTTATACTAAATGGCGTGCTGCTTACGGTACGTGTGAGATAAGTTGTAGTGCATGGTAGTACCTATCATTCTATCAGGAGACTTGGTTTTCTTGCGACTCCTAGACCAGGAAGTGGTGGTGATCAATTCTCAGCATGTTGCGCAAGCCTTACTGGACAAACGTTCTCGGATTTACTCTGATCGACCATACTTAGCCACACGCGATCCGTTTGTTACTTGGTGTTCTTCCATTTAATCGGTCTGAGCTGCAGGCAGGTTTGGCTGGACTTTCAGCTTTGCATTCACAGGTTATGGTGACGCTTGGCGTCTTAATCGGCGACTCTTCCATCAGACGTTCCGTCCCGACTCTGCCCTCAAGTTTCGTCCAATGCAGATCAGGCGGGCTCGTGAGATGATCGTTAACCTAATCGATGACCCTCAACATTATCATTCCCATTTCGCGACGTTAGTTCTTATGTTTTCTTAAAGAATAAGTATTAATCTGTTTTGCAGATTCTCGTCCTCTGTTACACTGTCAGCTGTATATGACTACCAGCCTAGTGCTCGTGATGATTCTATGGTTCGGCTGGTGGAAAACTCACAGGAACATGGCATTGCCATAATGACACCAGAAAAAGCAATCATCCTCAAAACCTTCCCCTTTCGTGAGCTCGACTCTGATTTATGATAAAATGTTGACTCCGTGTGCTCTCACGTAGTGTTGAAGTTACCTGACTGGTGCTGGGGATCCTCGATAAAACGTGATGCTCAAGCTTCGACCATTTGCAACAATGAAATGGTCGACACGCTGTTTCGGTATGCGCAGCAGCATATGGTGGGCATCTGTTTTCTTTGTTTCAGTTTGGTCATAAATATTGATTTCATGCTTGGCAAGGCCGACAACTTGCTTCGGGGTCAATCTTCGATGGTGACAGAAAATTTGCGACGGCTGGAGAAGCAAGATGAAGCGTCCAAATCTATGTTTGAGACTGCCTTGAAGGGAGCAAGTGCTACTGCTGTCGCGGGTGAGTAACATGTTTTACAAGCGACGTCTATTGACATATAGCCACTATACAGCCTCATACGAAACAGTAAGTAGATGTCCCAACTACTTGTCTACCTTGCCCCTTGACCTCTTCACAGACGACTTCAACCTTGATGGTTTTTACTCTCGCTATGTTGTTATATCCAGATGTTCAGAAACGTGCACAAGCGGAGATCGACTTAGTGATAGGAAGTGATCGGCTACCTACATTTGAGGAAAGAGCATCACTACCCTATATTGATGCCGTTCTGCGGGAGACTTTGCGATGGTACCCTGTTTTACCCCTTGGTAACCTTCAAGCTCACGGATCGATCTCGCCTTTGCTGAACACCTCCGTACAGGATTACCCCATGCTTCCTCGAGTGAAGATATATACGATGGTTACTTCATCCCTAAAGGTCCGCGATTTTTTTTGGCACAACACATCGTTTGTAATATCGCATATCAGGAGCGACCGTCATATGCAACATATGGTTAGATATATTCTCTCCAGCTTTCGAGATACTGACCTGGTCGTAGGGGCATTTCACGGAATGAAAATCGTTATCCCAATCCATCTAGCTTCATACCAGAGAGATTCATCGACGTCAACGGCACGTTGACGAGTGATGATCCTGCACAATTCGTGTTCGGCCTTGGCCGGCGTATATGTCCAGGTGAGTTAAGGCATTCTAATATTATATGATGAGAGGCTATCTTTAATCAGGCCGGTATACTGCTGATGCGTCCTTGTGGTCTGCCATTGTCACCATTTTGGCCACATTGGACATTTCTCCTGCTAAAGATGACCGAGGCAAAGATATCAACTTCACCCCCAAATTCATGACGGGACTTTCTCAGTACGTGGTTTCCTTGTTTCATTCCATCTATCTGTCACTAACACTTTCCTTGCTTTAGCCACCCTATGATCTTTCCTTGCAGTATCTCAACCCGTTCTCATATTCATTCAGGACTTGTGTTGCGGGCTGGAGTGTGATATGTGGCCCAAGACAAAGATATGTCTGTCTTCTCATTGATGGTATGACTATTGTGTATGACTGTTGCCGGGCGTTCTTTGTACTACTTAGTACTTTCCAAAACCTTTTCCAGTGCGTAATTCCTTCGACAGAAGAGGTCAAAGAGTTGTTGTCTGAGCCCTGAGTCTTTATGTCGGTGTCTTTGGGTCTTCAGCTGGGATGTGATGGCCAGTGATTCATTTTGTTCATACCGGCGCCGCTTTCAACCATTCCGCAACTTGTGGCCGTGTCCCCATACTTCATTCACTCAACCAGTAATGTCTCGTCCGAAGTTCCTCTCACATTTTTCCTGGTATCCTCCACACTCCCTCACTTACAAAGCATCAGGTCGTGCAATCGCCTCCGCTAGCTCCACGCAAGAAACTGCAGCACCCATTTAAATTCTGTGAATTTCGTCGGTATTTGAAGACTCGTTATATCTCATGACTGTCCTGGCCTTCGGGGAGTCGAAGCTGACAGCGTGACACTACTCTTGAACAGGACATCCAGTCCCACGTTATGCGACATGAAAAACGAGCTGATTGACTGGACGGCTTCGACGTGTTGCATCTGACGAATGTAAGATTCTGATTCACTTGGGCCACATGATTAGAATTGATTCATCTGTCAAGATCTGTTGTGTTGCTTAGCGGACCGCTGCTCCCGGATCCCTTCATATGTGCATTGTCCCATCACAAACATCAGTCAGTAGATTTACTGGTGGTGCTCCGTCAGCACTGATCAAGGGAGTTTCAATTCATCATAACTGACGAATTACTCCATTATTTTTGCCCGAGATATTTTAGGTCAGAAGCTCAAACTTGCGAGGCCTCGTGACTTATCCAATCCAATGATATCTCGATAAACATGATCAGGACAACCTGCAGTTTGCAATCATGTTTCGTATTACTCTCAAACTAAAAACTACTCGCCATTCATTCGTTGCAGTGCGAGTCCGTGTGCGGGTTGTTGTAATGCTCTCGAACCCGTGGACATCTTACCACTACACCCTTTTGGCGGCAATAATACTCAACTTGAAGATGTCGCAGAAATGTCGGGACGAAATCCAAATGAATCCGCGAGGTTGTATCACATGTCGCCCACTCCTCTGTTGGTTTCTCCATTTGTTCTCCATCCCCGTGGAATGTCAGCAGGATGGCAGAGTGCTTATAAACGTTGAACCTAGCAGGATAACAAGTTTCTTCAACGATGCTTCCCACTCTCCTAGTCGCATCATCGCTATCTCTGCTTGCCGTGGCGCAGAGCGCAGCGAGCCTTGCATATACCCCTGTCTATGGCAAATGCCCGACTGGGTTTACTCTTGTTCGACAAGCGGGCTCTAGTGCTACTGGCAACCAGACTCTTAGTTCTCAAGAAGCTGCGTACATCAATGGACGCATATCAAATGTCTTGCCTAATGCATGGAAAACCTATCTCTCCAATCTCGAGGCTACCAATGCCTCGTTACCTTCCTATGTCTCTGACATCCTCAATGGCAATAGCAGTGGCTATCCCAACTTGGGAATCGCGTGCAGCGGGGGAGGTTGGAGAGCTTCCATGTTCGGTGCTGGTGTCATGAATGTACTAGATGGTCGCAATGCAGCATCTGTTGCATTGGGCACGGGTGGTTTGCTTCAGGCAGCCCAGTACCTCACAGGTCTCTCTGGTGGTTCGAGCCTGGTAGGATCGTTGGCTCAGGCCAACTTCCCTACTATGGACGTTCTAGCCTTTGGCATGAACTCGACTGACCCCACAAACGCATGGGGCGGATGGTTGGCGCAGATCAATCAAGAGGCCCCATACACCAACGCGACTCAGAACATGGAGTACATCCAACTACTCGTAGAGGAAGTGCGCGGAAAGTTTGAGGCAGGGTTTGCTGTGTCATATGTCGATGTGGTTTCACGCGACAATGGACGTCATTTCGTGAACGGCACTGATGTCAATAACTTCGCTGACGGGTCGCTTTTGCATGGAGCGGGGTACACCTGGTCGGGCGTCGCAAATGTGTGAGTGCAGCCTGTTGTGAATCCATGCTGAATTTAGGGCGATGATCGTCTATCTTTGCAGCTCGACTTTCCTTTCATACGAGCAACCCTTCCCCATTCTGGTTGCGACACTGTTGTCTCCCAACGGAAATATGTCCACCCTCGTCCCAAATTCTCCCTTCATTATTCCGACCTCCAACCCCATCATGGAGCTCAACGTTTGTATGTATGGTTAATGATATGTAGTCCTGTTGCTCAACGTGCATTTCAGATGAAATGGGATCATATGATCCTACCCTTGCCGCATTCACGCCTATGAAATACCTGGGAACTATGAATGAGTCTATCTGTGCTACCAATTATGATCAGACAGGCCTTATCATGGGAGCTTCCGGTGATTGGGATACCTATTA
Source organism: Suillus weaverae (assembly GCA_016767475.1). Taxonomy (NCBI): domain Eukaryota; kingdom Fungi; phylum Basidiomycota; class Agaricomycetes; order Boletales; family Suillaceae; genus Suillus; species Suillus weaverae. Next base: position 5,108 of record MU179399.1, on the reverse strand, counting down.
TAATACATCAGTGGAGTCTTCCTTTGAATAGTCTCGTAGGCCATGACTAATTCATGTACAGGAATCGTCCCTCGTCAGCTCCTCTATGTACCCGATAATCGAGGTTCTCAACAACACACTTCCCCAAACCAATGTTGTCCTTGCTGGTACGCTCTTCCCAAACTCTTTCCATGGGCCCGCAACAGAGGTCACGTTCATTGACGCGGGTGAAACAATAATTGCGATGTCCGATGGCGGAAGTAATGGAGAGGCGGTTCCGATACAGCCTTTGCTGGTCAAGGCGAGAGGGGTTGACACCATTTTTGCCATTGATTCTGTGGGTACCTGTACCATTCCTTCGGTCCACTCCTTGATAAAGAACTTAGAACCAAGACTGGGGGACTGCATATTGGTCCGCTGGTGGTTCGCTGATTGTAAGTACAAGTTTGTGCTTTCACTTGGACCATGCTGAGCAACGATGCAGAACACACAAAGCCGCATCAACGCACTCTTCCCCACCACGTACTCATTCCCTCCTGTCCCAATCAATGTTTCCGAGTTCATTGCCCAGAACCTCTCTACGAGACCGACTTTCTTCGGATGTGATTCTAGCACGGAGGCACCATTGATCATCTATTTAGCCAATGGTGGTCCACCGAGGGATGGCGAGGCGCCACTGACGAATGTCGCGCCAAATAACGTCACAACCGAACAAATGCGGGCGTTCCTCAATCAGACTTACACGATCGCTACGCAAGGAAACCCAGCGAACGCGAGTAGTTCGATTGACCTTGAGTGGCCTGCGTGCCTTGCATGCGGAATTGTGGACCGTGCGCGGAATAGGAGCGGGGTGGAGAGAAGTGGGATTTGTTCTAGTTGCTTTGAGCGATACTGTTGGAATGGCTCAACGTACGGGTTGGAGGTGACTAGCGGTGCTTGCAGCTTGTATACCAATGGAGGGTGGCAGATGGTGGGAGCGGTGGCCATGTCCTTAATTTTAATGACTTTCATTTGATTGCTTTCTGGTAAGGCCTTCCACCTTGACGCTCGTGTCACTTTCGAAAGTTACTTGAAATTTGATTTTCAATTGTATGACCCTTACAAAGGTGAGCTGCCTCTGCAACTGGCAAGTGTGTTAGAGGAAACTTGGCTTCAAAAAGGGCAATGGTTAATGAACAGTGTCTGACAGAAGCCATAGGCCCGTGTCATTGGCTGTCATCGATGCGAAGATGAGAATTCATTCAAATGTACAGCTGCAAAGTCGGCCAAAGTTCCCGTTCATAATTAAAGGTAGCCAATACAAGGAACAACAACTAGGAAACTCAAACACTGGCGAAACAACTATAACGCACCTGTTGCAGCGTCGCGCTGAAGATTGAAAAGTAGGTAATTTATGCATGAATTAGCATATGCGAGCCCGCTATTCTGGAGCAATTGAAGCCATTTGCAGAGAGGTGCAGTGTACCCAGAAGCACTTATTTGGGTTCGAAGCTCCGCGCAAGTTTGGGAAGCATTAAGTTCTGTCGCAGCGGCGTCGCTGCGTGCAGGACCACAAGTCGGCGACCTCCTCGTAACCAAGTCATGCTGGCAACAAGCGCGTGGACTGTAGGTACTGGTAAGGGGTCTAGATTGGAGCAAGGCAGGCTTCGGAATAGAGCACACGGCGACATCATGCTGCACCTCTTGCAAACATACGACAGGATATCGATTTTGAAAATAGACAGGCTGGAAGAAACATGTGGTATTGAGAGGAAGAGGAAATGCGATATGCCTGTCGATTGATTGTTACGACCATCTACATAATCCATACTGTGCCTTCCGCGTAAATCGCCGACCTCACAGTGCTTCATTCACATAGCACTTAAGCTGCGAAGTGGACACAGGATGATAGAAGGGACGCACCGTAAAAGACACTTGACCGAACGGATGCCAAATGTCCTCGACTCCAATTCAAATGCCCACTGATCATTCATGATTTGAGCACTTGGTTTGCCTAAATGGTGCCCCTCGTAAGTAATACTCTAGGGTCTTCTGCAACGTATCTACCTGCTTACGAGCGGCTTTAAAAACCCGCAAGGATCTCTTGCACATCTCAAATTACGGACAGCAATTCCTGCGCATACAGTTCCGAAGTTGGCTTCTGATTGAGGACTGAATTCTTATAAGTGCTGTCTGGTGAGCAATGGCTTGTGCGCTTCTATGAGCAAGAGCTGAAATGAAAGAAGATAAACTCATCGGCTCACCAGCAATATTGACCGTTGCCAGACAAGCATTCTTATTCGAATATTTGAATATTTCGCAAGCCTCACTCGCGTACATAGGTCAATTTTTGGAACCCAAGCGCCGACCATGTCTTCCCCAAGTCCTGACGAGTAAGACGCCAGTGGTCATGCCCCGAAATGAAGCGAGGCCATACCAATGATGTGCGTGTTGTGCACATGCCTGGCAGACGACGCATTATCACATGTTCGTATGACGGCTCGCTCCGACTATTGGACCTGAAGAACAACGCGCAGATAGGTGGGTACTTGGAAGATGAAGATGACAAGGCCGCAGTGTTTACCCAATGTTTACCATAGCATTGTCTCCAAACTGCAACACTGTTGCGAACGGAAACGGCGATGGTAAAGTGAGGTTGTGGGATATCAAGACAGGAAATGTTATTGTTAAATGGATAGTGCACACTTAGAGCGTGGAGTCAGTGTGCTGCCGGGAGTGCAAATCGTGGTGAGCGAGTGCTGAGTGGATCCAGAGATAGAACGGCAAGAGTGTGGGATGTGAAGAGCGGTGACAATCAAGACCGGACATGCAAGTCTGTGTGTGCGGTGATCTACTCATCCGACCAAACAAAGGTTACAATTGCAGGAGGATGGAAAGAGCACGGAGTATAAGGATGCGAAGTAGCATGGACATCGGATGGAAAGAAGCTTATCTCCGTGTCACATGGCTTGACATGGCCCGATTAAGACGTTGGCGGCCCTTGGGCATCACGATCCCCGAGTTGAGGTGAACCATCATGATGTCGACTCCAAACAACCGGCACTTTGTGAGCTCTTCGAATACTGGAAACTTTGTATTTCCGCAAAGATCTCTTGCGAATGCTCAAATAAAACCAGAGTAAATGCCGGATGTATAGTCCCGAAGCCGTTTTGTGTGTCAGGAATGAATATTGAATTCTTGCCTGCAGGTTGTCTCGTGAGCAACCAACGCTTTGTGTGCGCTACTATCTCAAAAGATAGGCCTGTAGACTCGGCAGCAATCTCTGCCAGACAAACCTTTTCATTCAACTATTTTTGCAGGCTTCACTCGCATGCATAGTCCAAGATATGCTGTAGTTAGGACATCGAACGCCGACCATGTCCTCCCCGACCAGTAGAGCAAGAGTCGACCGGGTGCAAGGTCTTATGCACCTGCCTTGCAGACGACGCATAATACGACCCACTAAGCTGCTTGCCCGATCACACGCCCTTTTCACATCTTGTGTACGTTTTCTCCTTCCATGATCATATCATTTCTTACGTGCCCGATCCCGCCCTTGCAAAAGTCGACGTGATTTGAATGAGAAGCAATATATATAGCGATCGGAGACACGAGTCGCATTATGTGTTTGACCAACGTACAAGTGGTGATTTGTTTCTCCCCTGTGGTCATAAGGACGGCTGCGTTATATACCGTTTGCTAACCCACTGCTCGAACCATGGCTCCTGCAGCTGATGATCACATTGCTATCCTCGCTGGTATTTCTCTCTCCTTTGTCGCCGTCACGGCACTTAGGCGGTTCTTCAAGAAGCAACAGAATAAACCCCCTCTTCCTCCTAGCCCAGTGTCGCTCCCGTTGTTAGGGAGCGTCTTATCTGTTGATGCTCAGGAGCCTTAGCTGACTTATACAAAATAGGGTGCTGCGTATGGTATGTGGACAGATAGTATAGGACATATGTGGTGCAAATCATTATATCAGGGGACTTGGTCTTCGTGCGAATTCTAGATGAGGAAGTGATCGTGGTCAATTCTCAGCACATTACAGAAGCCTTATTGGACAAGCATTCTCGGATTTACTCCGATCGACCATACCTAGCCACACTCGAGCCGTGCGTTCTTTCAGTATTCTTCTATTCAATCTCAATCAGTCTGAGGTTCATGCAGATATGACTGGTCGATCAACTTTGGATTCTTAGGTTATGGTGATGAATAGCGTCTCTGCCGACGACTCTTCCACCAAACTTTCTGTGATGTCAACTGTATATGACTACAATATCAGTGCTCGTGATGACCCTCTGGTGCAGATTATGATAAAGGCACTGATTCCGGGCTTAACCTTGTTGACCCCAGGTAGAACATTGATGCTCAAGACCTTTCTCTTCTGTGAGCTCAACGAGAAAGCGTTAACATGACATGTACTTTTGCAGAGTGGAGTACTAAAGTTACCTGATTGGTGCTGGGGATCTTTGATCAAGCATAATGCTCGAGCTTCGACCGAGCGCGTCAACGAAATGGCCGACGTACCATTTCGATATGTGCAATAGTGACATGGTGGGTACATATTTTTCTCTTAGTTCCAGACATTGATTCAACCCTTGCCAAGGCTGACAGCTCGGTCTTTGCTCAATCTTCAATGGTTGCAGAAAATTTGCGACGGATGGAGATTCAAGAGGAGGTATCTAAACCTGCATTTGAGAATGCCTTGAAGCAGCTACTACTGCTATTGTAGGTAAGTAACTTTTTTACAAGCAACGTTATACTCTCAACATGCACTAATATTACACAGCCTCGTATGGGACGGTAAGTGGATGACTCCATCACATTGTCCGCTGCTTATCCTCATTACACACTGCGGCAACTTTGATGGTTTTTGTTTTGGCCATGGATTTATATTCAGATGTTCAGAAACGCGCACAAACAGAAATCGACTCAGTGATTGGAAGAGATTGGCTGCCAACATTCGAGGACAGAGCATCACTACCCTATGTTGATGCAGTTGTGCGGGAGACTTTCCGATAACAGCCCGTTGTACCCCTTGGTATTCACCCCCGCCAAGTGATCTGGCCTATACTAAAGATGATCTCATAGGCGTACCTCATGCTACCTCGAGTGATGACGTATACGGTGGTTACTTCATTCCAGAAGGTCCG
>MU179398.1:1595-72383 GCA_016767475.1 Suillus weaverae | reverse complement strand
AACATGCCAGAGTATGAAAGGCAACTTGTTCCGCCCGGAAAAGATACTGAGATGAAGATAGACGGCTGCTCACGAGTGGTGGAAGACAAACGTGTGAGAGTGGAGGGGTATGATGTAGCTTCCCCTCTGTCGTTCGATGACCATACTTAGAGGGTGGGATGACTTCTAGCGAAAAGTGCAAATGCAGAAGCTATGTGAGAAGGTCATGGGGCGAGAATAAAATGCTAGTGGGACGACGGTGATCAGTGACAGAGTACTGAACAACCATCATATGGGTGCATGGATGAAATTGACGGCCGAAAGCAGAAGGATGGAGGATGAATCAGTGAGTGCGGACGACGGGCAGGATCGGCCGGCAACAGAGAGTGGGAGTGAGGAAGAGAAGACCGGGCACTGTGCGGCACGGTGGGGCTTGTGTGAAGGTGATTTTTGGGGACAATATCAAGCGAAATGACCGCGGGATGGCCTCGAGGCAAACCACTTGTATCCTTATTAGTTGAACGACAGGGGCATTACCTAAATTGGACGTATGTCTGATGGAGGAGTTGAGGCTGTGCAGTATTCGTTTAATTAAGGATCAAGTCGTCCGGGGAACCGGGAGGTAGGGCATAGGGCATTGAGATTGGGTTTGTTGTGGAGGAGATGAAATACATCGCGAAGGACATGAGGCATATTCGGAGTATGTACCTAACTTGGTATCAATTTTGACTTGGAAGAAGAGAAGTCAACGAAGTTCGCTCGACGACGGCTGCATAGTGCATAGAACGGATGACTCGGGTAAAGGCGGCGTCGTATGCAATTACAATGTTCAGTTACAATGCAAATTTACATTCGCTTTCAATTGGCTTGCAACTGCGGGACACGTTGTCGAGGCACGGATACCCGGTGCGAGCCGGTAGGGGGGTCGCTGGATTGTAAAAAAAAATAACAACAATCATAAATTTTTTACGAAATGAGATATTTGATGGGCCTCGTGCTACTAAGTAAGCGAAACCGATCTCGTAAGCAAAGCGGCCCATCAGACTTTTACGCCTGGGTTCCCCGTTCCAATCAAAGTCTTCTTATACTCTGATCAAGCACACTGCAACTTAACGTTTATTGCCTCGTTGTTCCTCTGGACGTTCATTAGTCGATGCCGTCCATAGTCAACCTCAAGTTCAAGGTCATACTCTTATTAATTTCTCAAAGCGCTAACGCTAACATTATTCCTGTGCTGTGTATAGGGTAACAAGTCTTTTGTTGCTTTTAGCAACTTGAGCGACACCGAGTCGCTTACAAAAACTTGGAAGGTAGTTCTCTTCGTCATATCTAATCTCATTTAATCTTTTCACTAACCCCTTTCATAGGTATGCACCAAAGTAGCCTCATATCTCGAGCAGGGTCAACGCCTCGAGAATCTTTCTTGGCGACTTTGGCACTTGCAGAACCTGATGGTTGACACCGACAATGCAAAGTCCAAACGCGAATTCAAGAAGTTGTCAAAGAACATGGGCGACAAACTCGACAAGGAGAAGGGCCGGTAGGTTTCCTTTCACTCCTCCCACAGCATGTTACACTAATCACTTTCCGTAGCGCTATTGAATCTCTCGAGGCACCTGACTTCAAACGAAACGCTTCAACTGACCTCATTCGTCAACGAGCAGTTGAACGCGAACGTTCCCGAGAGGCTTCCCAAAACGCCCGGCCCGGCACCATTAAGCGAATGCAATTCACTTTCAGCATCGACGCTCCCCCCGGCTCGTTCCCTGCAACGTCTTCTTCATCCTATACCTTCTCTGGCGAAGGCTCCACCCCCACCAAGCCAGACCTCAGGCCTAGCGCCGAGTTCAGAGAGGGTCGCAGGCGCAGGAGGGGTGACGGGACCTCTGGCACTAACCATGCCTCTTCCGACGCCGCACCTAACCAGAATGGCTTTTCTTCCTCTGCTACGCATGACTCTTCTTACGAAAAGTTCGTCGCCTCGTACGAAAAACTACACTTTCCTCCCATTTTTAGCACTTCGTTCGGCCCGACTGCTCTCCTCTACTCCACCCCTACCCTATCTAACCCCATGAGCTACGGAGAAGGCGTCAGTGGTGGTTGCGCAACCGGCTTTAGCATTTTTCGTCCCACCATCGAACTCCCCCTAGACGAGCTTCTAGGCGAGGAGTACGATGGCGAAGACGACCGAATGGCCGACGCTCCCATCGCGCAACCAGACGATACGAAAGAGGACGGGAATGACGAAGGTGACGTCATCATGCGGTACGACGAATACAACAACAGCAACAATGTCCCCACCCAGCCCGAGGGCGAGTCCCTCCTTAGTGGGACTGCAGCATCAGCTTCTGCTGAACAAGACGTACTGATGAGCGATTCTCGTCAGCAGCAGCAACTACCGCCATCCACTCCTGATCCGTTCCCAGTCCCGCAAGTTCCTTCTCACACTCACGCTCACGCACAATCGCACCCGCGCACTCGCGGCAAGGACCGCTCCGGAAAGACGCCCACCAACCGTCCCGTACTTACAGTGCAAACGTCTGCCACTAAGAAGACTAGTAAAGCTGGCCGGCGTGCTTCTGGGAGTGTGAAGAGCCCCTCGTCTGCTGCCCCGTCAGCATCTGCTCTCAAGCACTCTGCTGCCGTGACCGTGAAACATACCGCAACTGCGACAGTACCTGCTTCTGCTACCGCGACAAGCCTTAACCCACTTCTCACCGTTGGAGGCGTTGCACCGGGTGGAGGGAAAGCAACGCTTACTGCTCCCGGCGGCCTCAAGGCTGAATGTAGCAACTGCGGCGCTACCCATACCCCGCTATGGAGAAGGGGCTTGAACGACGAGTTGAACTGCAACGCTTGTGGTCTTTATTGCAAATTAGTGAGTGGTATTTCGTCTATATACGTTGCATGGACTTTGCTGAGTGAACGTCTCGTTTCTGTTTCTTTCTCATAGCATAAACGTCCGCGTCCAAAGTCCATGCGTGCTAGTCATGGCGAAGGACGACGCGGTGGTGCGTCGTCTTTGGCTTCTGCGTTGTCCGCCTTGGCCTCGGTTGCGGCACCACCACCTTCTTCTGCGACACCGGTTGTGGAGGTGGTGAGTCCTGGTGCGAGTGCGGCAGCTGCAAATGCTGTTGCAAGTGTGAGTCCGAGTGCGGGTCCGAGTGCAGGTGCAGGTGTGAGTGCGAATGTCGTTGCTGCAAGTTCGGTTAAGGGCGCTGGTGCTGGTGTAAGCTCGAGTTCGGGTGCAAGCCCAATTGTCTCTGCGACTGCGACTGCGACTGCTACTGCGACTGCTACTGCGACTGCTATGGCAACTGCGGTTGCGGGCATGGGATTAGGTGCAGGCAGGGGCGAAGTCGTAGAAATCATTGGTAAGTCTGATTCCATTTCGATTGGGAGGATATATTAACTCTGTGTCTACAGGCAGCGCGCAGTGCTACAATTGCCACACGACTGCAACCCCATTGTGGAGGAAGGACGAAGAAGGCAAGACCGTTTGCAACGCGTAAGTTCTTGTTTCTTGTCCCTTCCATATTCGTACTAACATCTTACATAGATGCGGCCTCTACTATAAGCTCCATGGCTCCGCTCGGCCCATTAGCATGAAATCCGATATCATCCGCAAGCGCTCTCGCCATGACGCTCGCGCCCAGCGTTCCTCCCTCACTGAGCCCCCAAGCGCTTCTAACACGCCAGGCACTCCCTCCGAGACGCCCTCTCAAACTCAGACGCCATCCGCGTCTCCAGGCGTCTCGCGCCGTCCTACGCCGTCGCCGTCGCCAATTCTGGCACCAGACAGCACGACGCAGCCCGTTGCCTCGCACAACATGAGTGCGGGGATGGGAGCAGGCGCAGGCATGGTGGGTACAGGTATGGGAGGCAGCAGTGAGTTGATGGGTGCGTTGGGCGATACTTATGCGGTGTATAACCCCTTCCCTGGGCCATACCACCCGGACTATCTCAGTCAGAATTGGGTGCCGCCCAGCATGGCTGGTGTTAGCAGTGTCACGAACGAGGCGTTACCGTTTTCTGGAGTTGATAGTATCGACGGGGAAGCGGGTTCCAACGCGTCTTCGTCTAACGCGTCTCCGAAATCCAATAATGCCAGCAACGTCCCTAGCAACAACGCTAATACCACTACGAATGCCAACTCGAACTCTAACAACACTGGGCGTACTGCCAAGCGCCGTCGTATGAGCACTGACAGCGTGTCAGAGCCTCCTAGCAGCGCGGTTTCTTACTCTTCTTACGGAGGGGACAGTTTCACGACGGGTTCCGGTGCGACGAGCGCAGGTACTTCCTCGTCTTCGCGGCGTAGCAGCATGGACTTTCCGTTTTTCAGTCCTTACACTGTGTTTCGAGGGAACGGTAACAACGCGTTCTGGCATCACTCTAGCAACAGCGGCGGCGCTGAACGCAGCCCACAATCTTTCGTGCACCCTCCAATGTTGCCTGACGCTGCTGGAACTTCTGATGGACATGTGCATGCGCATGGACATGGACACGGACGTGGCGGTCATGGACACGGGATGGATTTCCTCCACCCACCAATGATGCTTCCGCAGGAGGAGGAGAGTCTTTTCGCGACCTATTTGCACCCGCCGATGATTCTTCCACAGGAGGGCGAGCAAGTACAGCATGGGTATGAGTATGGGCAGGGGGAGTACTACGAGACCGGAAATATGCAACAGTACTAGGCGGTTGGATGTTGCAACATTCTACGGCTTGCGCTCGTTCCGTCTCGAACGTCTTTTTCCTGTGTTTCTTCTCGTCCGTCTCATCTCCTGCATCGAAATCGGCATTGGCATTGGCATTGCATTCCTCATCCGCCACACGACTCTGAACGCACTGACATGATCCACGCCATCTCACGACATTTCTCTCATCTCGTCTATTTTCACCCTTTGCAAATGTAGAGCTCACGCATCACATGACTTTTCTTTTGCTTGTGTTTTCTCGTTGGCCTTGGTTCCTATCGTCGTGGTCCTTTTCGCAATCATTTTCTCTCATCATTTCAGTCTCTCCATCTACACTCCGGCACGCTCGCTCAAGGCACTCGCGCAGCTTAGACTCATAGAGTCCTATTTTCACGCAATTCCTCTCCATCGTGTATCGGTGCTTCTGTACTGTAATCGACTCCACACGCGAGTCTCGTTGGCTCTGTTTGTGGTTCAAAGGTTCACCAGCGAATCTGTTTCATTGTACAACGTACTCTCTTATTTCCTCGTACTCTGTTTCCTTACATTCCTTTCTTTACCTGCTTCATTGTACTCCCTCGTTTCCCTACCCTCCATCCTAAATCTCGTCGCCATGTATTCCACTCTTCCAAACCCACTAGGTCTCTCTCCCGTCACACCATCCGTATATACTAGGAAGATAACTCCTCGTCATTTAGCAGTTTTTCGTTAGTCGTTGTCTGTATACTCACTCACTTACGACCTACGTACATGACATCGCGAAGGGCTTCGCGGATCAAGCCCCCCAATGGAGATGGTTATATCTATCTGCTAGTTTTAGTTTGAGCTCAGGTTAAGGAGTGAAGTTTGGTGGTTCTCGTGCCTCTATCGCTTTGTGGAGTTGATGTTCTAGACGGGCTTATCATCTCAGGTACACTGGTCTTGTGGTGGTGCTTAAAGTTTCTGTAACAGTGCAATACCTTGATGCGGCAAATCAGTACGGCACACGTTCATCCTCTTATTTCAGGAGTACACCAGATTCGGAATACACGAGTTGCCCTCCGCCGACGCACGGAGACATCATAGAACTGAAAAAGTATGTACGACCAACTGGGAATGGAGGAACGCACGCGCTTCTGGCCGGGTCAATCACATAGGTCACGGTCAAACATTGAGCCATGCATGTGTCCGGCCCGAGCGATTGGAGATTAGACAAATACATGTGTTGGTTAATGCTTGACATTCTTTGCCCCTGTCTAAGTAGGCGGGGATCTCGAGGACGAGAATGGCGATGTCTGCTAAGGAGAATTTTGATCGTTGGAGTACCGGGTCGATATCATACGCACCTCGTACCTTGTTGTATTGGATGAAGTTGGTAGCAAAGAACATTCTATCTATCTACCAGGGGGTTTTCTTTGGAAGTTGTACGAGAAGCGTGAGCCGGGTAAGGACAAGCTAGCTCTGGATTAATTCTGGGCGATAATATATTCAATGATGATCATTTGTCACGATGCAGACAAGAAGAGACCTCAAAACCAAGCGACCCCTCCATAGCGACTTCCTCGTAACCGCGACGAACTGTATTCCAATACATTCGGAGATGGAGAAGATGATGCAATGCTGATGCGTTCGGAAAGTTCCTATTCGCAAAATCCCTGGACGGTCGAGTATTTTACGTCGACGGATAGCCATTAATATTGTTTCCATTTTACAGGCCCTGAGTCTCGACGCCTTGGAGAATTGAGTCATTGTTGATATCTTCTCGAGCACGACCCTGGAGCCATTACGCATAGATCACTGATTTAAAGTTTAGACCAAGAATGCATAAAGAAAATGAAATATCATGCCTCATGTGACCCCATAAGTATTTGCCGAAGGCAAGGACCAATCAGATACATCGTTAACGTCGATCTGATGTTATGTTCTGTTCTGAATTTGAACGTGTGCATGCGCCCAAGACGCCGTTATCAATTTCTTCATTTGTAACAAGCGTTGAGATCTCTAGGTGGGAAAGACGAATTGAGAAGGTGTAGAGGAGTAGAGTTATTATCATGCTAGAGATGCGATTACCTTCTTCGAGGTTGTAGATAACTGAAATGAAGGACGAGAGGGGGAGAAGAAGTGTAGGCATGCGTTAATAATTTCAATGAGGCGGCATTAGTGTTTTGAATTTTGAGCGTCAAGTGACAGCTGCGCTGTCTGGATGAAAGGATGAAGAGATCGAGGTCCGTTCGTAGTGGTATTGAAATTGTGTCGAGCGCAGAAGGTACGAATAAACTTCTGTAAGACTGAACAAATTGAAGAGCTGCTGGTTCGCGGCTCTCTTCCGCCGCAACAGGTCGCCGCCAGGCAATCCGCTAGAAAGATCGGTCATTGCGCCCACAGCTCTTTCAAGGCATCAAGTTCACCTTTACTAGTACAACTTGGAGAGAATTGCCCCGATATTGATCTGCGGTGGATGTATCAAGATTGTCTCCATGATATCCCTTGCGGTCCTGATCAAAACTAACCGTCAAGCGGCCATGTGCCACAATGATCAGCACTTTCATTGGATACGGCTCACTGTGATGATCTGTGCCTGAAAGAAACAGAAGAGGTGAAGATCGAGCACGGACCGAGCACTTGAAGATCTTTGGTCGCCGAAGCACAAGGGTCCGAGAGCCGTACAGGAAGGCCGGGTAAGAATACCGACACTATTGCAATAGATATCACCATAGCCATTCGATATGTTGTCTCTTACCGAACCATCGAAATGCTCGCGGCTCGCCGTTTGCGCTTGTGACAGCCCTAAACGGACGGCAATTGCAGGACCAACCTGGTTCAATTCTTTTCTAAAATGGTTTCTGAGTTGCCGTTATCAATTTCCGTTGTCTATCATTACAAACGTCGATATCTCTGGGAGGGGAAATAAGTATCGAGAAGGTGTAGAAGCCAGAGTAGAGTATTCTCGTGCCAGAGATGCGACTACCGAAGTTCTAGTCGAGGTAGATAACTAAAATGAAGATGTGAAATCGGAGCTTGAGATGATCACGTGTCGGAAAGAGCGATTCGGAGGACTCCGCATGCCATCCAACTCCGGTGGATGGAGGTCCGTTTGTAGTTGTGCCCCGCCAGTACTAGCACAAGCACAAACTTCAGCTGGGAGCACAGTGACAAGGCTCTGGTATGTCGTTCTGCAACGCTAAAGTCTTAGAGTAACGTTGAACGAATTGCTTCTAAGAGAGTTTCTCGGAGCTGCTAATTCGCGAGTCAACCTTGCATGGGCAGTCAGCTCGACAAATTAAGCATTTCACCTACGGCTTTTCGAAGCGTTACCAAGTCCTCTTGTATGCCTTCAAACAGTCTCAACCTGGATCATCAGGGTAGCACCAGTGGATCTGCGGAGCCGTCCGCGAAATGCTCGTTTTCCCCGCTCTCAGATCATAGTGAGCCAAGTTCTTTAAGAATTGGGGAGTCCTGAATGGGTTTAACAGAGTACATTGAAAGCACCTGGTAACCAATCGTCGTGGTGGGGAGCCAGAGCCCCCCGCTCGCGCGCCCCAACCGCAGGACGATCTTATCTAGGAACACATCATGCTCACACATCCAGAGCTGTTTAAACGAAGTTATCATGAGCTGTCGACCTCCGCCTGTGTAAGTTGTATCGCACAAAATATTTACGACGAATGAATCATTAATATGCGTTTATCCTGTGTTGTAGTGTTGCCGCGAAGCGAACTGAAGCGAATCAAAGTGGAAATTGGATGCACTTTGGTAGACTTCCGATTGTGAACGAAGTTAATCGAAGTGCGCTTACAGTACCAGCTGAGTGTTACCTTTCCAACTTCCAAAGTACCTCAATCGGCTCCAAAATGTGGAGAAGGTAATACGTGCATTACCTCACTTACAGCAGAGGTCAGCTGCACGTACCTTGTTTTGGGAGCTTTGGGGAGCCGAAGTATTTCAGAAGGGTAACAGCCCATCTGGTATGTCTGGCTCCACTCATCTTTCAAGGTCTAGGGATATTCAGTCACATCTTGACGTGGGGTAGAGTGACATTTGGCTAGGAAGTAATCTACCATCCATTCTATATCCGCAACCGGCAGTCTAACCTCCAGTCATAGCTTTGAGGGGCTTCACGCCACTGGCAGCTGTCTCTGATCCTCGCCTTTTCTGTTGGACTTCCACCCTCAAGGCCTCAATGCCCGTCTATGATACGTCAAACCAATTCTCAGCTGTTCTCAGGAGTTGGAACAATGGGAATATTTAGCTAACATAGCCGCAGGATCCAAAAAGATCCAGAGTGTTCAATGGCATATAAAGGTTCTCGAGACTTACTCAAAAGCTGAGCTTGTTCACATTCCTTGCTTGAATCTGTCTACTGCACTTTACACAATGACCTACCAGTTCAAACCTACTTCCGATGGGGTTCCAAATGTTAAGCCTTCTGCGCCACTGTGAGGATCGCTTTGTTGCGTGAAACCTGCATGGCGCTGATCGTAAATTCGACTCAGGGATATCATGTTCCTCCAAGACGCTACAGGGGGTCAACAGCCCTATATCGACACTGCGCGCAACGGGATCACACAGATTTGTAATACTCTTTTATCTGGGGGTAAAGTCGCTCCAGAAGACCTCAGATTTGGTCTTATTGCCTTCCGCGATCATCCTCCTCAAGAACTCAGCTTCATCGTCCAGGAATTTCCTTTCACGAGCGATTTTGGAAGTTTTGCGTCTAATCTAGCTAGCTTGACAGCGGAGGGCGGTGGAGATGAGCCTGATTCTCAAACCGATGCTTTGTCCGCTGCCTGCAATGCTGACTGGAAGGACGAAGCGACAAAGGTTGTGGTGCTGATTACCGATTCACCCCCGCATGGAATTGGAGAGGACGGAGACGGTTTCCCTCAAGGGTGTCCACTTCGTAAATCATACTTTTGTTCTTCCGTCGTAATGGATCAGCGACTGATGCCAAATTAGAAATTGACCCGCTTCGTGTTGCGACGAGAATGGGAAGAGCTGGCATCACTCTGGTATGTCGAACATTCAAGATCTTGTTCTAGAGTTTAATGTCAACACAGTATGTGATCGCGTGCGAGCCCACTCTGAGCCAGTATTACAAGGTGAGATCATTTCTTTATGCTGCCGCGTCGGATGCGTTATTGATTACACAAAGAGCATGTGATTTCTACCAAGGATTGGTTAAGAAAACCGGGTGAAACGATCACGGCTTCGATCATATATTCATTGCTTTACTATTTGTGATAGAGGGAAAGTGGTCAACTCAGCCCGCTGCCGACTCTCATCGCTGGTTCCGCTTTAGAAGCAGTCGACAGTGAGATTTACGTTGCCAAGCATCAGGCTGAAGTTCGCAGCATGGCGAACGATCAGAAGATGAACGTCAACGAAATTTCTCTGAGGCTACACGGGAACTTCGTGGCTGCAGGCATGCAACACAGCACCCTCGTCGTCGATAATGTGTATGAACAGCGTACACAAGGAGAACAGAATGTCTACATATGGTTTAATGCTGAGAACCTCGACGAAGCGAAGAACAATATTCAGGAGGTAAAATATCGATGAATTCTGTGTTTCTAATTCTCATAACTCCATCAAGGTTGAAGGCAATCATATACTCAAAAAGTTCCAGACCCCTGGGATCGAACAATCAGCTGCTGTAGAGACGCAGCCGATCAGCTTGGCTCAGGTAATTTTTGCCTCACTCGTATCAAAGTTTGTAGTGACCCCTTTCACAAGGTTGAGACTGTCGTTCAGAAGTGCCTTATGAGAGAATTGTGAATTCCCCGACACCTAACGTTAGTGGGAGGAGGGCTTCTGACACGAATTCCCATCGTTAAAAACAACGTTGTTTTCGCGGATACCGATATGTACTAGTACTACCCAGCTGGAGTTATGTAACACCATCATGATGACTCGAATATCATTGGATTGAAGAAGGCTCAGGCTCAGGGTCTGCGAGGCTATGATGCTGTTCACTTGTGTACTTCGTGCAGACGCCAGATGGACCTCAAAGTTTTCATTAGCTATCAGTTAGACTCGAAATCTTCGGGTCCTCGAGGCTCACTCGCACACAGGCTATGTACGCACGTATGCGTATGAGCTGGGAGGGCAGCAGCCAGAAAAATGAATCCTCCTTTGCCATCTCCACCTGCTGACGTATTGATTATAATTTCTCACCTGATCCCAAACCAATCGAAACTTTCACCGCCTCTGAGTCCGATGCAACTTGCCGCGAGAGTCCCAGAGTTCCATAACAAGACTGCAGAAGAAGATTGATCAAACATGTACAACCCGGATCAGCCCTCTGAGACCTACCTATAGTCTCCCACTAACTAAGCCCGCAACTGGGGCTATGTCCAACATAGGGTCGAAGACCCCACAGGACAATAAATATGATTTTTTTAACAAACAAACAAATAAAAGTATTTGCCGAAGGCAAATGCTAATCAGATACATTGTTAACGTCGATCTGATGTTATATTCCGTTCTGATTTTGAACGTGTGCATGTGCGCAAGACGCCGTTATCAGTCTCATCATTCATCACAAGCGCTGAGATCTCCAGGAGGGGAAAGACAAATTGAGAAAACGCAGAGGAGTAGAGTTATCATCGTACCAGAGACTCGGATGTGATCACCTTCTTCGAAGTTGTAGATAACTGAAATGAAGGACGAGAGGGGGAGAAGAAGTGTAGGCATGTGTTAGTATTTTCAATGAGGCGGCATTAGCGTTTTGAATTTTGAGCGTCAAGTGACAGCTGCGCTGTCTGGATGAAAGGATGAAGAGATCGAGGTCCGTTCGTAGTGGCATTGAAATCACGTCGAGCACAGAAGGTACGAATAAACTTCTGTAAGACTTTGAACAAATTGAGGAGCTCGAGTATTCCAGGCTGCTGGTTCGCGGCTCTCTTCCGCCGCCAGGCAATCCGCTAGAATGATCGGTCATTGCGTCTACAGCTCTTTCAAGGCATCAAGTTCGCCTTTACTAGTGCAATCTGGAAAGAACATCACTGATATTGATCTGCGGTTGATGTATCAAGAACTCCATGATACGATGAACTGCTCCTTGCGGTCCTGATTAAAACCAACAGTGCAGTCATGTGCCACAAAGATTAGTACTTTCCTCGGATACGGCAGGATACGGCTCACCGTGATGATCTGTGCCTGAAAGAAAACCGAAGAGGTGAAGATCGAGCACGGACCGAGCACTTGAGGATCTTTGGTCGCCGAAGCGCAAGGGTCCGAGAGCCGTACAGGAAGACCGGGCAAGAATACCGACACTATCACAATAGATATCACCATAGCCATTCGATATGTCGTCTCTTACCGAGCCATCAAAATGCTCGCGTCTCGCCGTTTGTGCTAGTCTCAAACGGACGGCAATTGCAGGACCAACACTGGTTCAATTCTTTTCTGAAATGGCTTCTGAGTTGCCATCATCAAATTCCATTGTCTATCATTACATTCGTCGATATCTCTGGGAGGGGAAATACGTATCGAGAAGGCGTAGAAGCCAGAGTAGAGTTATTCTCGTGCCAGAGATGCGACTGCCTTCTTCAAGGTAGATAACAATATGAAATCGGAGCTCGATGATCACGTGAGAAAGAAAATGATGGTGAACATACATTTCAAATTTCAAGGAGGAGCTCGCGTCCAACTGCGGTGGGTGGATGAAAGAATGAGGAGATGGAAGTCCGTTTGTAGTCGACATTGTGCTCTCAGGTACTAGCACAAGTACAAATCCGCTGAGCGCATTAATAAGGCTCCGGTGTGTCCTTCTGCAACGCTAAAGAGTGACGTTGAACGAATTGAAGAGTATTTCAAACTGCTGGTTCACGGGTCAGCCTTCCATGGGCTGTCCGCTCGACAAGTTGGGCATTTCACCTACAGCTTTTTGAAGCGTCAACAAGTCCTCTAGCATGCCTCCAAATAGTCTCAACCTGGATCATCAGGGCAGCGCCAATGGATCTGCGGTCGATGGATCGAGATTGACTTCATGATGTTTCGTTCGTTCCGATCCTGATCAAAATTGAACTTGAAGACATGTGTCACATGTATCAGCGTGTTGCTTGGATGTAGATATCGTCTCTAGTGAAATGAGAATAGGCTGCAAGTCATTAGCGAGTCGGGATCAAAGTACATAGGCATATAGAAGAACTCAAAGAATGCTGGTTTGCCCTCACGGCCTAATGGTAGAAAGGCGGTTGTTCCTGCTGTGGGTTCGCCTGAGTCGATCGGCCATCATGGTGTCTAAGAATGATGGATAATGAGGCCTGAGGGATGATGTTAACTTCGTCGCTCAGACACACCTGCAGAGACTCGTGCCTCGGCTCGATGGTGCAGGGCTTAGCATGGTGAACCTCGTAGTCTTATAGCACTAGTTGATACTTTTCATCGTCCGTGATAGCATGGGCCATATTTATGAAGTAATTTTGAAGGTCGCCTAATTTCTCAGTGAGCCATGGATTTTGAAGACAAGAATCAAGATATGTAGTCGGAGTCCTATACGAGTGGAAGCCCGAATGCCGTCTCATCAAGTTCCATCACTCTTTAGTCACTCAAAGGTGAAGAAAGAGCGAGCTCGAAGATTGACATTTAGTCGAATATAATACTGTAAGTTATAGTTCAACGATGCTTGACTCCGGCGAAACTTTCAATTATGTAAAATTCACTTGCCAGCTGTTGCCAACCTTGACCCTTGAAGCTTTTCACAAGGCAAACCCCATGACCACTACTTACTAGTTACAGCTCACCATATGAGATGGAGTGGAAGCCTGTTCAGCTTGACGCCTCCTACCCTCCAGATCTTGTCCTAACAAACAATCTGGACGTGGATCCTGATTTCGCGGACAATTTCGCTCGTTGCGCCAGGTGGTACGCCTTTCAATTAACCACTTTGAGCACCAGTGAAACGTCAAAAAACTGAAGGTGTGCAGATGGATCCAGCTTCCTCGTCCAGTGCGAAAACAGGGCATTTCAGCTATTTAATTTGTACGCATCGTCATTGTCCGAGTCATCTACAATCTCAGATGTTGTTTGAATCCTGAAGTCCAGGCGTTCAAGGTCAGCCGTGTTGCGCATGATTTAGCTTCTCACCTATCAAAGCATCCCGAAGGCACACAGTTCTCCGCTCATCACAAGCGTACATTCTCGCAGTCCTCAGCAGTCGTCAATTTTACTTGGTATCCTGGGGCATCATCCAACAACGCTCCAGCTTACTGTTTCGTCGCTTCTGTGCGTGACTGTCCGGTGAAGCTTCTGGATGCTTCGGATGGAAGGGTAGTGTACCTACTGTTCATATACATCTTCGTCAGACCGCTGATCGACCCTACCAGCTAAGGGCCTCGTACCCGATTGTCGATCATTGTGAGAGGTTTATCGCTCCTCATAGTCTCGCGTTCAACTTGACAGCCGACAAGTAAGCCTGTCATGAAACTGCTGTATGTGTTTGATAATAATTACCATGGGCACCATCCGCACCAAGACTATACTGCGGTTTTGAAGATGCCATCGAGATCTTCGACATACAACAACCTGGGGAGGGAGATCGGCTCCCGACCACGCCTTCCAAAAAAAGCAAGGATGGCCTCAAAGGCAAGATGTTAAATTTACTAGCTCGTATGTATGTTGATCCAATTTCAGGCATAATATCCAGCATAGCTTTCTCCTCCTCTTATGACTACTACGCGATCGGTAGTCTAACGCCTTCCTCACAAACAATGGATAACATTGCGTTGTATTCGGAGTCAAATCAAGCAGCTATCATGCCCATAGGAGGCGCAGATTCTCATTCCGGAGTCACGCAGGCATGTCGCCCGGGGAATTAGTAGCAAAGCTGATCTCATTCCTCACAGCTGAAGTTTCACCCGACAAAACCGCATATTCTGTATGCTGCATTTCGTCGACACGATGCTATATATACCTGGGACCTTCGCGGTGATACATCTCTACCTGTGCAAGTCTTCAGGACGTCCCCTGATCCTCGCAAAACTTTGACCAATCAAAAAATCGAATTCGACATAGATTGTGCTGGGAGATGGTTAAGCGTTGGTGATCAGGTACTTGACTTTCCCAGATGTCCGTCGTCCAGGCTTCCTAGCTAACAATCTGGTTATAGAATGGATGTGTTTCGATGTTTGACCTCGAGGATTCGGACGAAGTGAATTCTGAAGAGTCGCCAGTGATTTTGCCGCAGAATATCGCCCCAGAGATGACTTTCAACGCACACGGAGGTAAGTATACTAAACACCCGTGCTCATCCCTTTGTAGCTGATCTTTGCCACCGAAGATGTGGTTGGCTGCGTGGCATTTCAGCCCTTTCATTCTAATCTTCTGTCAGTATCGGGCTCACGCCATTTTGATGAGGGCACGAAGGAGGGTGACTCTCATAGTTCCGACGAGGATTCTACGGAGCAAGAGTCCGATTCTGAGAGCCAGAATGTGATCGCAATGTCAAGACGCCGACCACTTCCATATGTCAAGGACTCTTCTTTGAAGCTGTGGTCATTCGACCCCACGCGGACTGTACATGACGCTTGATCGATACTTATTTCGAGGCGGCCGAATGTCGTCGGACTGGTTTATTACTCATAGTCCAGAAGTCCTCCGCTGTTAACACCTATTCTGTTCCTTTGTATTTTGCGATTCTCACTGGAATAAAATATGATCGAGTACCCCGAGCATGGGGCTGGGAGACTCTGCCTACCCTAGGCGAAACGTTAAAAATAAGAGGCATGTGGCGTACAAAGGATTTTTGCGTTATTTACGTCTGTTCTGGTAGATTCCCTGGGAATCACTGGTAGTCTTCACTGGATCTCGACGTTCAACCACAACAACCATTACGCATCTCAGTTCGAGATTGTTGCCCACTAGATCTGTTTTTGATAATGTTGCCTCAACGTGTGCTTGATATGTTCGCTTGTGTCCCGGCTGATACGACCAATGAAATGACTACAATGGAGCATACAGCTTCTCTGCACTACGTTCTATCTGTCCTTTCAATCGGAACCCTATACGATTTGTCCATTCTATCCCCTTACCGACGACGATCTTGATCTTACCACTGAAAGAGCCACCTTCGTCGCTGTTATACTGCAGTGGCAGCCCTCATTCTTCCTCCAACTCCATCCCCCTGGTCATGTCAACCACCTGTCGACCAGGATTGCCGTAGACAACAAGATGAGGGAAATATTCCGTAGCCTTCGCCCCGAAACTGTGGCATTCAAGCTTCATGGCGTTAGTGCCATGGGACTAAAGCTTGCTTTTTATTCCACGAATACGAGCAGTGGCCGTGTACTCCCTGACTATGTTCCAACAGCGACACCTCCTACTCAAACTTTTTCTCCCTCTGTATGTAAGAGATCTCGCAAGATTCTGTTCAACTTCGCAGGAAGATGCGTGATGTTTTCAATACATCTTCCACATCCACGCATATCATCTTATGGTGTGTAACAGAATTGTTAGGGGTGAGTAGGAGCAAATTCGAATAGAATCTTCTTTTCCTCCCTCAAGACGAGTCGTGCAGCGGCAATCACTTGTAGAGGATAAAATATACAGTGTTGTACAGAGTACTGACAGCACAGTGACGACAACAGAACATAGCGGGTCACTAGACTTAGGTCACGATGCATCCCCATCCCCTTTCACTTTGTTTTCCTCCTTTCGTTCTTTCCAATTCTTTCCCATCTCCTTCTCCTCCTTTCGTTTCATTTCCATTCCCTCTAGCTTCTACACTCACACCTTGACCATCCTCTCCCGTTCCTTCATCTTCACTTTCACTTTCACTTTCACCTTCACATTCACATTCATCATCCTCTCCCGATCCGTCACCTTCACTTTCATCACCCCCTCCCGTTCCTTCACCTTCCACACCTCCCATGTCCTTAGTGGTGGTAATTATCGAAACCCTGAAAATTGTTGAGTAAATTACCCATCTTCAAAGACAAAACGCACTGTTCAGGATAATCGGCTGAGTACATGATGATAATTGGAAATATCCTGCATAACCCTCCGTCGACACATTTCAATACAATACCATGGCGGAATGCATGCACTCCTGCCCCTTCACCTTCTTCCATTACTTCTGGTCTATCTGCACTTCCACCCTCATCGACGACATCGATATCATCCACGAGTTTCGTAGCCTCCCAATGCCAGTTATTTGGTGTCCATGCGAGAAGCTCTTTTGCTCGCTTCTGAAAAAGCATGTCGGAAGCTCTCGCATACTTCCATAACTCATATTCGCCTTCGCCATACCCCTGCGCACGAAGCGCTGCCCATGCGACGTTCATAGCCAAGATTGAATGATGCCGATTCGGAACTGTATCCAGGATCACGATGTACTTCACTGGGAACTTCTTGAAGCGGAAGAACCAGCCTTTATTGTTTCCTATGTTCAGTATCTGAAGATATCCGAGGAACGGGTAATTTGGCGCGCCTGGCATCTCACAATGAGTGCCATACAATACATCAACCGCAGATCTTAGGACTGTCCACTCGCCAGAGCCTGTCGGGCGATTTGCAGAGAGCGCCGGGGGAGCTTCAAATTTCCGAAATCGCATCGCTGGTAAGACATCTGTGGGAAAAATTTCGACGTCGCGCCCGGGATCCGTCTCAGATCGTGTTACTACCTGGAAGAGGTCGGGTTGCGCGCGAAGCTCTCGTAGAAAAGCATCATTGAATGGATCAGGCTCGTTTCTGAGGGCGCCAAACATATATCCCCTCGCCTCTATCTCGCACCAGACGATACATCCCGGCTTCCTGCCTCGACGCATGGTTGGCATCGGGCCGGTCATGTGCAGGGGCTTCGGGCTTGACACCATGTCAGTGACAACGACCCCAGAGAGAGAAAGGTGTTTCCTGGGCACGATAGCATCAACCCCATCGTACTGTTTGCTACAAAACGTCGGAGGTGGCAACATGCCAAGCGCTCCAAAAGACAGGAAATTGACCATGTCATCGAAGTTATTGCATAAACGGACAAATCGGTTCTCCACATTGGCGGGTGGCTGCAAAATCTCCAACAGATACTGATTAATCATGTAGAGTCAGCACCGGTACACAGGAGGATCGAAGATACTTGCCCACCAAGCTTCATTGGGGATCGTGTGCTTGTGGGCACAGCTGTATATCCATCCCCCGAGCACCTTGTGCCGGCTACCTGAACAGCATGAGACGGTGCGCTTTGCAGCTTGAATAAACACGCCACTTACTCAGACTACCAAAATTATGGACGTCACCCCCCTTTGACATCACAAGGGCATCGAGCACTGCATCTTTAAACCACATCAATCCAAAACCTAATTTATGTCGTTCGAACAGTGACATGAATTTAAATGCATCCTCAATGGAGAAGTCGTCGTCCAGGATGAGATCCTGGAAGGAGACCTTGTCGAAGGATTTGAAGAAAAAGCCCGGATCGTGAAACATGATCCGCCGTGCGTATTGTTGAAAAATGTTATGTAGGACAGATGGGTCAGGCTCGAAAGTTGTATCAGAGTCGTCCGGGTCCGCTTCATGACGAAGGCGTGTGAAAAGACTAGGGTCCGTGATCATTTCGAAAGCGCGCAGTACCTGAGCTTTTCGTCTGAAAAGAACGAATTGAGAGTCGCCGTCATATCAAAACCTATCTCTGGTCTAAATCTAGTGAGACTTACGCTCGGTGCTCAAGATCAATTAGGTCCTCGTCCGCTAGCGCAGGAGATCCCGCAGATTTCTTACTAGCGGAAGGCGCTCGTGCAGAGTTCTTTTGATCGTTAGGAAGTGTTCGTTGAGCTGCCTCGACAATTTCCTCCGTGGAAATTGGTTCATCATCGAAGTTTTTTGGTGATTGAACCGGTTTCATCCACTCTGAACCAGGATCATTAGCAATATGGAGTTCCAACGCCCGGGCTTGAAGATCATTGAGGGTATCAACAGCTTTCGCCATTTTCTTGGCGAGGAATTTCAAACGATCCTTATGTCCATCATCAACTGTAGGCACACACTCGTGTTGGTGAATATAGCAAGGGAACTTAGAGGCTCACCTTTCAAGAAGAAGCGCCTTTGATGTATACCCCTGCCAGTCCTCTCCACTCGAATACTCTCGAGATATTTGCGCACCCAACGGGCCTTGTCGAGCGTCAAACGCAAATCAGTGTAATGTTGAATTTGCTCCTTCGTCGGGAGCTCCCTCTCAGATTTGATGTCGTCGACGACCTTGGAAGCATCCTTGTACTTCTTATACATCGTACGGTACTGGGCTTGGTGGACCTCACAGCGCTCGAAGCCTTCTGTCGCTGGTTGGTTGCAACGCGTCGTTTCGTCCTCTTCCAAGGTCGAACATAGGATTGGGTTTACATCCTTTGACTGGCTGGATGAGCCATTGGGGGCCTTCTTCCTGTCATTCCCCTTGCCCTTTCCCTTGTTCTTCTTCTTAGAACCTGTCATTGGGATGCGTAATGGCAGTGAATCAGAGAGCACAACACTAGTGGGCGCCTATCCGGGCAGATTTAGCCTCATTTGTCTCTGGATTCGCCCAAGGGGTGAAAATAGCACCGAATAAGACCCACGAGGTTACCACTCCCAGCTGGCGGGTTCTCCAAGCTCCAGAGATCAATTGGGATAAAATACTAGTAGAACGGACATCTTGTTCGTCAGTTGCAGCGCGGTAGGCCGACCCAAATTAATAGAAGAAAGATAGGTGTTTGAGTCAGGAACCTAAAAATTACAGTGGGTTGGAAAACATTATGTGGATGAGTCTGCCAGCAATTTGACCTCAGTTCGTACGTGGCTCTATGGGGCTGCTCGAGAGCACTTTTCGTTCCTCGGACAGCTAGTTGGTTCTGCCTTATACGATCTAGCTAGTCGTGACAAGGCCAAAAGCTATCGTGTGTACTTCACATACAAAGTCAAGCGGCATCATCTGCCGATCACCACAGAATAGAACACGCTATACATCAATAGCGCGTGTTATATCTAAGGAACAATGAAGGAAATGTATAAAGCTTCTGCCATACTTTGCGTGATTTGCCCCAACTTGAAAGTACTGATACCATGAAGTGTTGGGACCTAAATCTTGGCAGCCAAAGCTGCACGCATGTTCTTCACTTGTTGGTCTAGCCGTTGTCGAGGCGGCATGGATAAAACCAGGAGGCTTCATCACCACAAAGAAGACTAGCGCTGTGAACCGCGATGACAAATGTCGCCACGAAGTCGATCGTACCAAGATCCATACGATACCATGACTGGGTGTGGATGGCATGGCCAGGGACCTAATTGAATTCTCCATATAAATCTTCTCAACTGTGGAACTCAACGGGATTAGTATTCCATACAGCAGACAGACAGTGGTCGAACAAAATAGTCGTTCCTTCCTACTATGCGGGGGATTAGTAGCAAATTTGTCGCGTATAGCGTGTGGTCGCATGGTCACCGAAAGGAAGAGGAAGGTGTGGTAGCAGACATGGAGAACGTTGAAGATGTTGTAGATCAATTATCAAATGAGTTACGAATAGCATGAAAGGATATCAAGTGATGTTTGAGTAAGGTCAACAAATCTAATCAGGATGTGTGACTTCCAGTACAGCGTCTTTACTTGGCAAGTTTCGTGCGCGACTGTGTTCCTGCTGCCAGAAGAAAATGCAGACTGCAGAGAGTCGGACGTGAATGAATTCAGCGACGACAGTTCGCACTGGCGCAGAAGATGCAGATCAGACGCAGTAGGGTGAGTAAGAGCCGGGTACTAGCGCTTCGATTTGGCGACGGCGATGACTTCGCGTTCAGTGCGTCCAAGACTTGAAGCTTTGAAGACTCAACTTGTCCGAAGTCCCTCGCCTATCAATCAATCATGTCATGACAGCCTGAGAGCCACGAATATTATTTCCAGAAGAATTTTGAGAAATTGCATTGAAATGAGTCGTGTTTAGATGCTGCTGTCATCTGCCAGTGGTCAACTGGTGTCTCCACGGAGTAGGCATGTGAGAACGAAGACGTACTCGACATCATGTCAGACACAGATTTGAGACGGAGTCAACTAGGTGAGCGAGGACTTCAACTCATACATTTACAATTACAACGCCCTCGAATCCACGGGACTGACAGGCGCCACCTTAACCCGCCCTCTCTGAGTATTCCTATCTTTCTCAGCCTCGATCCTTAGCACCTTGTCGAAAACATATATCGTCACGCCCGGTTACCCAATATCAGATGAAGGGACACTGATGGTGTCATTTTCCGCATCACACTGATTGTCCCACTTGAACACCAGGTCCTCGAGTCTAAGGCTAAGGAACAGTAAGTCATTGTCGGACGCCTTCAATAACTGACCATTGATGAAACTTGGACAAGACCGTTCCGGAATGTCCTAACGACAAAGGCATCCTCGGTCACCTCCTTTTCCCTCTCGTTTCGACCTTTTAGGGCCAACCCAATGTAGAATTCGACACTGGCGCGACCTGCCATCTGTGCCAATAGCGCCTGTTAACAACTTCAATGATGCGCTCAACGTGCATTTTGGAGTGAAAAGATGGATGCAGCAGTGTATAACCAATAGCGGCAGTGAGCTGGCGGTGCACAAGGACATCTGACAAGGAAAGTGATGAGTGTGGTATGAACTACATACCCAGCTCTTTCCTGATACCTATAATTTTTATCAAAGATACAAATCTGAGTATTACTGACCTCGATCGTCCCGGTCGTTCTGATCTTCTCGCAGTGAGAATGCCAAGATTTAAAGATAGTGGAACTTCAAGATCCAAAACTGGGCTCGGTTCGGAACAGGAGGTGGTGAAGCAACATACTGTTGACCGCAACAGAGTGAAACTCGATGATATTGGCGCATTTGTGAAGATGACTCGCGACCTGATCTCATTGGAAAACACCCATACTTTGCGCTCGTCAGTTGTTGTGAGAGCCTTAAGGCGATTATACAAGGGTAATAACCGATGACGAATTAGCGCGGTACAACCTCGTACTCATATGTATACCTGTGCAAAAAATACATTAGTATCGGGCAGGATATGTGTCCAGTGGGGAAACATTTTGTAGGTGGTGTCCCCAGGGCCCGTCCAGAACGCGAAAGGACAGTCTGCGCTGTTGCGTCACATGCTCTACCGCCATTAACACCACAAGATATATCGTCTCGAAGGTATCGTTCGATGTTCGCGTAGACTAAGGAGAAACAGCCTTGAACAGGTGGAGCATCGATGAGACGAACCTACGAGAAACCTTTGATAACTTTTCCTTCAGCAGTCTTTTTGAAGAACATTCAGTTATGAGTCTATGACAGCTTCCTCCTCAGTTGTTGGACAATCGTAATCTCAGGGAAGTCGGAGGCTTCGGGACTTTCCCGAGGTTAGAAATGTACTCTGTCAAAAAGTTTGTAGGTTTTTGGTTGTTGTTTGTACATTGTTTGTTCCCAACTGGCACGTGTTTTTCATGGCGTTAAAATTGTTTTGTATGGTTCTCCTAGTAAAATATAAGGTCTGTTTCGTTCTCGACCGCCCACTTGCATGTTACGCTCAATCCACAACGTTACCGAGCCATCCCCGGCGTCCAGCAATCGTGATCTTGTTCTCGCCTCACTGGGAAAAATCTGTGAGCGTTGAGCATTGTTGTTTTGATTCTAATTATCATCAGGGTGTTTTGCTCAAAGATCCTTGCACGGCTTCATGTACTTGATATCCTACATTGCAACTGTCCTCCACTTGATGCCTGTCATGATGTCACCGAATATCCTTATTATCATGATGCCATCTATTACCCTGAATTCCACGCATCCTCGTTCTCATCTCCTGAAAAATTATATGCATGGCTGACGTTATCCTTGTCAACTCATCATCGTGCCTGTCCTTGCACTCCCCACTCTGATCGAGACACTGGTTAAATGCATGCGCCGCCTATCCATGAACGATCTCAATGGGTCCATTGGGCACCTGCCTCCTGAACATCAGCCGTCTATGATCACTGCGAAATCCTTATAACAGTGTTTCGGTCGACTTCCTCCGCAGGCGCGCAGCCTTCCTCATTCGCATTGGCCCTGTTCATATCGCTGATGTATATCTCGCATATCATTGTATTCTGCCTTCGGACCATTTACTATCGGACAACGAGTTTTTCGTCAAAGTATTTCTATATGAGTATGGTGATGGCATCCTAGATTCGATGAGCCAAGAGTTGATTTCGGAGGCAGAACGTAATAGGGAAACGAGACGGACTGCAAAGATACAAATTAACCTTCGGCAGCAGCACATCTGCATCAACAGTGACTATGTGCAAGAATGGCCCTGCATTGTGCTCAAACAATTTGTTTTAGAGGAGCAGCGGAATCGGGGACTGGCGCGACTGAGCGCCGCTACGATTAGAAGGAGCAGGATTTGGATTCGGCATTATGTATGTACCGTGGCCACTGATATCAATTACTAACTACCAATATTTCATTGGGCCATCACCAAATTGCTCAACTCTGAGTCAGATATGGAAGTTAGAAATAAAGGTAAACACGACGCCAGCATGCTCATGTGCGCATCGCAGCACACCAACGGGCTTCTGCGTTACGAGTATGTATCCAGCCCGGGGGTACGAATCGAAATTCATCGTACATCAATCCGATTCAAGTGTACATTGCGCTCGACGTTCTAGATACTCAAGCGATAAGCTTATTAGGCTGTCTTTTGAAGCTTTAACATCGACATCAAGCCCTGGCAATAAGGATGCAAGCACAATCTTCCGAGTAGACCTCTCTCATTACAGTCGGTCGCACTCTACTATGCTGCTCCTCTTTACTTCTGATGCTCCCTCATTCATGCTCGACTTTTCCTAGGTCCTTCAAGCAGTACTACTTGAGCAGCGTGAATATCATGACGGCCGAGAAGATCAGCACAAGAAGCTGACATCGGGAGAATGACGAGCGAATGCATTGTAGAGGGGAAGGACTGCTAGGATATACTCAGGACTAGAGCTCAGCTTCGCAGGATACTGTTGGATGTATGTATGTTAGTTTGGATGAGCTCTCGCATACACAAACGGCGGTAATATTGAAGGGAGTATAGGGATGCGTGCTGGTACTTCGAAATATGCAGTGGCGACCGTATTATCTCGGAAGCGGCGGTCAGGAGGCAAGGTGTTGTTTTCTTAAACGTAACGGTCACTATATCACCAGCCATATCACTATTCAGCGCTTCAGCACTTAAGACATTGAAAAACAGACGGTAGTGTTACAAGAGGCTCGTAGATGAATATCGTGTTTACATTTCCTTGAGAACACAAGGTTCATGCAGCCCTCGCCAAACACATCCTCACTACTGTTTCGACCTGTTACGGAATGTACTCGTCACTTGGGCACCGGAGAGTAAGAGAAAATCACGTACCTGGTTGAGGCTAACGGGCTGTGTCTTCAAACTCGTTGCCGGTGTCCCACCCCGGCGGTACTCGCGTTTGAGGCGGAAACCAGTAGCCTGTACCAGCTGTCATATCTACCAGACCCGACGAATATCGGAAGACTGACCTCTTTGATCTGAGACGTCGTGCTGTCGTCTATCTGTTCTGCGTTGAGCCAGATTTGAACATTCTTGTCACCCTGCTCATTCGCGGCGTATATGTCATCGACAGTGAAGGTGTTGACCTGAGTAGAAGGTGACAAACGGCTATATAAATCCTTGCTGATATCATCAGCTGTTGCTTTCTGCGCCTTGGCCTGAGTGGAAACTTCATTTATATTTTCGAGAACTAGGGCGTCGAGGTCAGCAGTTTCTAAAATACTGCCGGTGCAAAGGTCAAGCAATGAATCGACGTCTGAAAGGGGGAGGAACCTGCCCCTATTCAACATATAGTTAGTCGAAGCCTCAAATGTACGATTCATATCTCACCCTGTCTTCTGAACCATGCCTTTGTAGAAGTCGAGTGGTGTCTGAGTTGTTCATCAACGTTTGAATGTTGAAGGCAATCATAATATCCTTACCGCAAAGTCCATGCTCATCGTGGGTTCACACGCCAGTACATGCTATCATCGACGTAAATCTTCATGACTAGAAATCATAAGACAACCTACCAATATAATGCCGAGCTTAGCCATCCTATTAACAAGACGCACAGGGTCGTTCTCTTTTTTATAGTCAGATGTTGAGGTCATTAAAGTAATAGGAAGTAACGTACGAAGTGGACATCCATCGGGGAATCCATCTTCGTCCTCCCCTATACCATGGGGTGGTGAATCTGTAATAAGTATAGCGACCTTGGTGGCTTCGTCGGATCCTTCCATCCTGCACGAGTGAACGCATCACACTGAGTCTCGGGTCCGTCACCACCACCATCCGCTTGCAGATTCGCTAGATTCACCTTGACAGCCAAAACGTCAGAGTCGAAAGGGTATTGGAGGGTGATGTACGTGGAATCTTGTGGGGGATGGTCGCGGAATGCAATAGGTCCAAATCTTAAATCACCACTTGACCATTTTCCAGTCGCAACAAGGCGTTCGGCCAGCGACTGGATGGTGTCGCGCACTTTCTCGATATAGACTTGCATACCATCCGTCGCATCGAGGAGGAAAACAATGTCTCTGCAAATGACTTGTTTAGTATCAGTGATTCCTGAAGGTAGGACTATATCTTACAGCTTAGACGGAGCAGTGGTTGCGCTAGCCCAACTTTTCAAGGTCGAGACAGAAGGAACAAAAAAGTATTCTCCTCCCCTCGAAGTAACAAAGAAGGGGTTATCGCTATCTGCGCCGGGTGCTGGAGCCACATCCTTATTGACAGCCTTGGCGAATCCAGACACCTCGTACAGTGCACCATCCGCACCGGTGACTTGTAGCTCGACTCTATTCCCGGCTTTTACTAAGGGAGATGGGACTTCAAGCCGAGCAGGTGTATACACAGGAGGGCTACCAAGGATAGGATCCTGACCTGATCGAGATCCGAATTTATGGGTTAGAGTGGCATATAAACGAAGAACTTCTTTAAATTAGTTACCCTTCTTCTGTGGCACCAGGGATGTCATGGGCCAGTAATCATTATCCGCGTATCCGACTGTCTGACGAACGAATCCTGAGTCCAAGCTGGACATATAGCAGTTGAACAGAAGCCCGCGAGGTAGTTCAGGGGATCCGTTTGCTACATCGATTCGTTCCTGCTCAGTAACCTGAGGGCAAGAGACAGCACAAATCAGGCCGAGCAACGATGCACGATGTCTGTGAATTTCTTACCTCGTCGCCATACGGAAGCCCTGCACGTACGATCGAACCCGATTCGAGGAATTTAGCGTCGATGTAAGGATACAAATTACGTGGCGCGGTCTTGCGTGTGTGTGCAGTGAATGGGCAGTAGTAATCACTAGGTTCATACTGTGATATATTCGGGTTGTCGCGAACGACGTAGTCAAAGTTATTGTTGAGCTCTGGGTTTTTTGCCGCATCTTTATTGTCGCGGAAGGGGTAACTAGCAAGGGGTGCGCCCTGTCACAAAGATGTGTTCAATGAGCTCGATGCATGGGTGTAAGGAGCGTTGCTGGATCGCACCGATTTCCACCTCCCAATAAGCCGTGCCGCGAAGAGATCTTCAGCTTCTTGTTTGTTGAGCGGAGGAGATATATCGCCTCCAGGAATGAACTCGCGCCAACGAGGTCCATTCTTCTGCACATAATCCTCGAAAAGGATGACGGATTGCTCGAGCTTCCTGAACACCAAAATCGTCCCATCCTTGGTCCAGGCTGGACGTTTCACTTTGATAGTCGAATCGTCCCGTACAGGATCGCCTGGATACCCCATTATAATCACTCCAGGATCAACTTGAATCTGGCCTTCATGAGAATCAACAACACCCCTGACGGCACGTTAAAGTCCTACTGTACAAACGCTATGTCCAGGAAATACTCACCGTAGACAAGGTTGGGAGATCCCATCTTGAAAACCAAAATGCTCACGCCCTTTGTTATCCCCTGGTCGACCCCTCCCTTCCACTGGCTTGTCGCCGGCAACCGTTATCGACGAGCCAAATAGGTCTATGACATCGTTTGAAGCTTTGGTGCAAGTCTCGGCGCCTTCACAAAACGTGCGTCAACAAGATTAGTTCCTTCGGAATAACAAGTACTCACTACTTCCGGCGATAGTAATGACACCATGCAGAGCTCCAGTATCATCACGCACTGATCCATTCACCGGGTCAGGATTCGGTTTGACAAATATAGGGTCCCAGTCTCTTTGATCACCAAGGAACCGCTTGTCGTCACTCATGCAGTGCTTGTCGAAGCGAACATCTCCGGTATCCTCGTTCACGCCAAGGAAATACATGCCAGTACGGCTGAATGCAATCTGGTATTGCGCGAGGTCGACTATCTGGACACTGCTTCTAGTTTCAAAGGCGCGAGCCTTCGCAACAGCGATCGAGGTAAGATTATCTTTCACGTCGTTCGCAGTCGTTGGCTTGAAGGATTGCAGAGCAGTTCTGAACGATGCTGCGTCATTGATCCTGAAGAATATGAAGTTCTCGGCTTTCTGTTAGAATCAATCGTCAGTAGACAATATCTGAGGATGCTTGAAAGAAGACCTAATTGGATCGGTCATTTACTTTAGGAAAGATATAAATCACGTCGCCTTGGACATTATCCAGATCAGGAAGGTCACTAGTCGCTGCAGCTTGGCGTGTAGTAGAAAAGTCGCTAGTCACTACAGCTTGGCGTGTAGTAGAAACAGGGGGCGAAACCAAAGGTAAGATTGCACGACGTCCTAAATGTTTGTAAAGGTCAGTCATTTGGTCCAACGATTTAGATGTGAAGAGCGTGAGGATGAAATCCCCTGAGGAAGATTAAATATGTCAGAGACAAGTGAGAGACTACGTATATGTGTCTTAACGATCAAACCAGAAACTGGAGGGCACCGGGTTTCTCGAAAGTCCGAAGGCTATTCATCACAAAAATACGGCAGGTGAATGTCCAAATTCGGTGGTGAATAATCTAAACTGTTTCGGGGCATCCATGATGGCTGTCATAACAGGAATGGAAGTCCAAGAAGCATACCTGGATCACTAAAGCGTTGATCCGGGCCAAGAACCGAATAGAGACAGGTGATCACGAGACAGGCTGGACTTCGAAGAAGCTTGATCAGAAACTTTGGATGTTGAAGCGTCCCCAACTCACATACATCATATAGCCACTATCGATCAATTTTCTGCTGCATCATGGTACCATGAGGATGAAATTAGGGTAGGCTGTGCCGAGTCAGGCCCCAGGACGCCCTCACAAAGTAGAAGGCATGGCTTACTTGGTAATATTTCAGGGCAAGGATTCAATATTTTCGTTGCAATCACCAACGAATCGGAACCAGGAAATTTTGCAAAGCGCTGTATAGGCACACGTGTCGCCGTGGGTGTTTGTGTTTACGTTTCATAAATGGTAATTAAAATTATAATTGAGCCTCGAGGCTACTATTGAAGACAGCTGACCTTGACTTGGAGACCGCAAGGTGAGGTTACCCGTCGCCGGACTTGGCAGGTTCTCAGAGTCAAGATTGAATCTCGCAAACGCCCATCATGATATGGACGCGAAATCGATAATAGGAGCAAAGATCTTGTAAGATGAGTGGACAGCGCGAAGCTTGAATATTGAATTCTGACAGCTGGTATGTGACCGTGACTTCAAGAACGACCAACATTAATCTTGTTCATTCGTCGCAATTATTCGAGCCGAAATAGTTGTTTGTATTACATAGGCTTCTCCGCGAATGGAACACCCTCCATCCTCTCCCTTATAACCAGGGGTACATCTAGATGCAAAGTCGCAAAGTACATCCACTTCTTCAATGGCAAACTCTGCAAACTCGTCTCCCCCTTCACTGGCGTATGATATATATGCTCACCATGGTCGTAACTTAATCCAAGCCTTTGATGAGGAACTGAAGGGCTCCGAAACCCTCCCGCCTACCATTCCAAAGCAGTTGATCGCTACAAAGGGAATTACCGTGATCGATGTTAGTAGCGGCTCTACGGTAGGTCTCGCTGAGATCCCAGATGCAGGTCAGTGCTCTTCTGTCTTAATCGTCATTCTGCCGACAGCCGCTCCAGTGAATTATCAGACGGTAGCCGATATTACCCCTACAAATCCGGTTGGAATCCTAGGCGCAGGTCAGTGCTCTTCTGTTGTAATCGTCATTCTGCCGATTCAAGCCAAATGTCTCAACAGGAGCAAGCGGATTGTACACAGCTTTGATCCTCCAGGATCTCGGTATTCCATATCGCATCATCGAGGCTCAAGGCAAAGTCGGAGGAAGACTCTTCACGTACAAATTCCAAGATGGAACTGGATCGCCCTACAATTATTTCGATGTTGGCGCTATGCGATTCCCGAAAATCAGTTCAATGCAGCGAGTCTTTAACCTCTTCGACTATCCACCTCTCAACCAGGACGATATCTCTCTCAAGACGAAGCTCAAGCCGTTCTATTTTGTAGGCGGCGGGAACAACAATACCCTATTGTCTTACAATGGGGTCACAGTGCGGCAGAACGCGATGCCCCCAAATGATCCCTTCAAGGCTGATCAGGTGATTCAAGACGTCGTTGACTCGAACCCATACATTGCTGTAGGTGCGAAGGCAATCATGGACGATGTCATTGGTCCCTTTGCAACACGCCTACTTGACGATTTGAAGACGGGAGGGTCAGAAGGTTGGAAGTATATGAAGAGCTTCGACCAATATTCGACTCGCGCTTATATGCAGCTCAAGTATATACCGAGTCCAAGCCTTGGTCTACCCAACACGTCTCTCTCGACAGATGTTGTCAACTGGTGTGAGACTTTTGATAAGTCCACCGGCTGGTACGATCGCGCTCTCTCAGAGACCATTTTAGAGGCTATTACTTTTGGTTGGCATCCCGGACCTAACCCGCCTCCCACGCAATGGTTCTGCATCGAGTACGTGCGCACTCTTACGTAGAGCAGGCCGAGATGATTGATGCTAGCGCTTTTCTATTTTACAGTGGCGGTGCCAACGAGATTGCGGCTTCCATGGCAAAATATATTCTCAAGAATAACAACGACGCTATCACATTCAACTCCAGAGTGACGGCCATTGGAGTTAAGAAGGATAACTCTGGCATGGACGTCGTTACAAACAACAGGGATCATCACGAATTCTCTCATGTCATCTCTACTATCCCCTTACCCGTTCTCCGCACCATCGACCTCAGTCAAGCTGGTCTCTCCCCCATGCAGTCGAATGCTTTGCGAACATTGAACTATGGTCCCTCCGTCAAGATCGGAATGCAGTTCAGAACTGCGTGGTGGACGACCGGGAAGGATTTAAGTGGAAATCCTCTGAATATAGTTGGAGGACAGACGTACACCGACAGGCCTTTGCGCACTGTCGTTTACCCTTCCTTTGGAAGCGTCCAGGCCGGGACGACGACCACGCTTATTGCCAGCTATTGCTGGACGGAGGACGCTACTAGGTTGGGTGCATTGATAGGCAAAGACGACGCAACGCTGGTAGAGCTTGTGTTGAAGGAGCTGGCGGACCTGCACAACGTTGATATAAACGACCTACGCAACCAGCTGATCGAGTACAAGGGATGGAGTTGGTCCCACGATCCTTATACAATGGGTCAGTACCATGCAACCGAGTCTTTTGATATTACCCGTCGTCTCACTGATATTATTTTTAAAGGTGCCTTTGCTTTCTTTGGGCCCGGAAAGTTCGGAAATCTATACACGAGCCTCAACAATCCTGCTGCGGGAGGTTATCTTCATTTCGCTGGCGAAGCCATCAGTGTGCGGCATGCTTGGGTGGAGGGTGCATTGGATAGCGCTTGGAGAGCCGTCGACGAAATGCTCATTTTCCCCGCTTTCCAATCTTACCGAGACAAGTTCTTCCAGAATTGGGGAATAAATCCTGAATGGGTTAAACAGGTACCTACCAATCGTCGTGGTGGGGGATCAGCGCCTGGCGCGCCCCAACCGCAGAACGATCTTGTCTGGGAGCATATCGTGCTCACACACCCAGAGTTGTTTAAACAATAGGCCTTTCATTACTCATAGTTATCATGAGCTGTCGACTTCCGCCTGTGTACGCTGTAACTTGTATCTCACAAAGTCATTACAATGAATGATTGTTGATTGTTCCTTATGCGTTTGTCATGTGGAGTGCATACCACCTGTCAAAATTCAATATTCAGTATTCAAGAGTTAGCAGAACACCGCTGTGGAGTTAGGTCAAGCAACCTGGCATGAGTCGTAGGTGCTCTGTCACGAGTCGGATGCCATCAATGCGTTCGTTTTAGTCCTTGATTTGGACGCAACGTGTTTGTATGTATTTGGTGGATGTAAATTGCTAACCCTAACACGACAAGTCACTGTCATGTTCTACCAATCAGACGCTAACTTGGAGTTTCGTCGGGCAGCAATACTGTATGTACTCTCTTTGTCCCCCTTTGAGTTGATAGTCTTCATTCTTAGGTCTTGTGGTATTCCAATTGGAGTGTAGCTCCGACTTATTGGCAGGGTCAATAACTTACTGCATGAATTCTCCGCCTTCCCTGCAAGTTTTTCGCTGCCCTGATGCCATCACGCGAGGAATGCCGTCCACGACTCGCCTGCCTTTTGACATGAACTTTATCTCTACAACGCATTATGTTCGACCAGCTGACAAGGCCAATCTTACCAATTTGCCTCAATGATATTATAAGGCTCGAACGGATCTTATTGTCTCGCTATTCGCATGAGGTGAGTACGATCCTTGCGAAACAAAAATCACCCATCTCGGTGGAGTTTCAAAATTTTGTTGACGTTTCGCTGACTGCACCCATGGGAGAGAGTTCGACTATTTCAGCAACTATCTTCTTGCCGAAAATGTCAGACAACAATTCTTCTTCTGTAACTGTTCCGTGAGGTATACAGACGCTGATAGAGAGTGACAGGTCACATAACAAACATATATTTAAGAATATTCGAACTACTAGGTTATGTTTTCAAACTCTGCTAGGTCCTAATTACCGTCCACCTATGATTGGACCGCCATATTCAGAGGTTTTTGGTGGGCACAAATATATACAAACACTTTGCGTCCAAATCAAGGATTGAACGTATTTTTGCAATGCATGGTAAGTACCGTTCCGAAGTACTTCGGCTCTAGAATGCTTAGGAAGTACAAGGTACGTGCAAATATTACCCCACCTACAGCAGAGGTCAGCTGCATGTACCTTCTTTTCGGGAGCTTTGGGGAGCCGAAGTATTTTAGAAGGGTAACAGCCTATCTGGTATGTCTGGTTTCCACTCATCTTACAAGATCTAGGGAGATT
This sequence comes from Suillus weaverae, assembly GCA_016767475.1. Classification (NCBI taxonomy): domain Eukaryota; kingdom Fungi; phylum Basidiomycota; class Agaricomycetes; order Boletales; family Suillaceae; genus Suillus; species Suillus weaverae. The sequence goes on along the minus strand of MU179398.1, from coordinate 40,473 downwards.
CAGTCACATCTTGACGTGGGGTAGAGTGGCATTTGGCTAGGAAGTGATATATTCTATATCTGGGACCGGCAGTCTAACCCCCGGTCATAGCTTTTAGGGGCTTCATTCCAGCTGTCTCTGATCCTCACCTTTTCTGTTGCACTTCTACCCTCGAGGCCTCAATATCAATCTATGATACGTAAAACCAATTCTCAGCTGTTCTCGGGGGTCGGAACGATGGAAATGCCGAGCTTGCACTTAGCTAACACAGCCGCAGGATCCAAAAAGACTAGTTAATGCTCAGAGTCACGGTGTCAATGGCATTTAAAGGTTCTCGAGACTTACTCAACAGCTGAGCTTGTTCACATTCCCTGCTCGAACCTGTCTACTGCACTTTATACAATGACCTACCAGTCCAAACCTACTTCCGATGGGGTGTATCGCATCAAAGTTCTCAACCAGGATCTTTTCATCGAAAGCGTTCCTGGTAATAACCCAGGGTTGAAGCTTGCTTCGCTTTCTCCAACCAACAACAAGCAAAAAGTACGTTAACCAATCACATCTTGTTCAACAATATACTCAATTCGTGCAGTGGACCCTTACCCAAGGGCAAAGCAACGTCTGGACGATGGTCAGCGTTGAGGATGGGTCTGGTATGACATACAAGAAGAACGCATACACCTACTGGGGCTATGGATACCCTTATCCTCAAAATGGTGCCTCCTTGAACTGGTCTATATTGGAACGAACCACTGATGGTCAAACCTTCTCGAAGTCCGTGTTTCTAACATTATGTCGCTAAAAGTTGTACTTCACGTGTGTCACAGGATAAAGCTAAGCGGCGACTCGAACTGCTTCGACTCTTGCGACCCAGGATCAGATGCCGTATGTGTCCGAGTCTACATCCCTGTCATTTTCTCATGTTCTTTCCCTTCACAGGTCAACTTTTACTATGACCATGCTCGTGTCGTACGTCCTCTCTACTCCTTTTGTACTCTCACATGATCATCATCTAAAGGCCGATGGTCCCAAACAATGCTTCGTTTTTGAGTTGGTTCCAAAGGTTAAGCCTTCTCCGCCACTGTGAGGATCGCTTTGTTGCGTGAAACCTGCATGGCGCTGATCGTAAATTCGACCCAGGGATATCATGTTCCTCCAAGATGCTACAGGGAGTCAACAGCCCTATATCGACACTGCGCGCAACGGGATCACCCAGATTTGTAATACTCTTTTATCTGGGGGGAAATTCGCTCCGGAAGACCTCAGATTTGGTCTTGTTGCCTTCCGCGATCATCCTCCTCAAGATCAGAGCTTCGTCATCCAGGAATTTCCTTTCACAAATGATTTCGGAAGTGTCGCGTCGAATCTAGCCAGCTTAACAGCGACAGGCGGTGGAGATGGACCTGAATCTCAAAGCGATGCTTTGTCTGCTGCATACAGTGCTGACTGGAAGGACGAAGCGACAAAGGTTGTGGTGCTGATTACCGATTCACCCCCGCATGGAATTGGAGAGGATGGAGACGGCTTCTCTCAAGGGTGTCCACTTCGTAAATCATCTTTGTTCTTCCGTCGTAATGGATCAGCGACTAATGTCAAATTAGGAATTGACCCGCTCCGTATTGCGGCGGGAATGGGAAGAGCTGGCATCACTCTGGTATGTCGAACGTTCGAGATCTCGTGCTAGAGTTTAATGTCAATACAGTATGTGATCGCATGCGAGCCCACTCTGAGCGAGTATTACAAGGTGAGTTCATTTCTTTATGCTGCCGCGTCAGATGCGTTATTGATTACGCAGAGAGCAAGTGATTTCTACCAAGGATTGGTTAGGAAAACCGGGTAAAATGATCACAGCTTCGATCGTATATTCATTGCTTAACTATTTGTGATAGAGGGAAAGTGGTCAACCTCGGCGAAGTCAGCGTGCTGCCCACTCTCATCGCTGGTTCCGCTTTAGAGGCCGTTGACGACGAGATTCTCGTTGCCAAGTATCAGGCTGAAGTTCGCAGCATGGCAAACGATCAGAAGATGAACGCCAACGACATTTCTCTGAAGCTATACAAGAACTTCGTGGCTGCAGACATGCAACACAGCACCCTCGTCGTCGATAATATGTACGAACAGCGTACGCAAGGAGAACGGAATGCCGACATATGGTTTAATGCTGAGAGTCTCGACGAAGCGAAGAACAATATTCAGGAGGTAAAATATCGATGAATTTTGTGTTCTTAATTCTCATAACTCCATCAAGGTTGAAGGCGATCGTATTCTCGAAAAGTACCAGACCCCTGGGGTAGAACAATCAGCTGCTATAGAGACGCAGTCGATCAGCTTGGCTCAGGTGATTTTCGCCTTACTCGTGTCAAAGTTTGTAATGACCCCTTTGACAAGGTTGAGACTGTCGTTCAGAAGTGTCTTATGAGAGAGTCATGAATTTAAAGACCGCATGATGTTGTTCTCGCGAATACCAACCTGTACTAGTGATAATTACCCGGCTGCAGCAGTCATGTAACACCATGACAAATCGAAAGATCAGGGTCTGCGAAGCTATAGTGTCATTCACTCGTATACTTTGTGCAGACACCAAATCAACCTCAATTTTTTCATTACTTATCAGAGATCAGACCTCTCGAGAACGACATTACAGGTGCGAAGCCAAAGTCTAGCAAGTTGGACAATGAAGATTGCATCACAACTTTCAGCTACGCCCTTCTGTGTGACTCACGAGCACAACAAATTGCACCTCGCCGGTAAGGCCCAGCTGTAATAATGCTATCATTTTTGGCTTTACTTACAAACCATTCCTGTCCATCCATGATGATCGAGTCAGGAGATGCCACCGCCGTCTCGGGTAAGGAAGACCAACATGTTTCATGCACATACACGCCAGTATACCCATATTGAATATTGAATGATCGTACTACATTTGATACAATGCCATAACCTTGAACCACCTCTGCAGAGCGTTCATGACACCCGCATTCACCGCCAAGAGACCTCAACTCAACTCCAAACATCATAGACATGATGGTGCATTGCAGAGCATCAAGGTCTCGCTGAAGAGAAACAAATAAACAAATGAGTGGGAGCGCTACAATCTCGAGATCCGAGAGTTGAAACATACGCAGGCGATGTTGTAAAATGACCTCGAGAATTCTTTTGATTAATTCTGATTTCCTCTGAGAGCGTTCGAAAGGTAGTAATGCCTTCCAAATAGAGGGGTTTCCTTGATATACACGGACAGCAGTGCTCACAGCTTCCCTGACAGCAGCTGCATGCAGAGACACCATGTATCGCTGGAGAGCGATGCGGACAGGGTGAACGGATCGAAGATAGCGTTGCTGGTAGAAAAGATAGAAAGAATGCTCAAAAATAATGACAGCAGCTAAGCGAATGATGATGAGTACGTTTTATTGCAACATTGCCTCGAAATTCACCAGAACTGAATTGCACAATGTTCTCCAGCGGCGATAAGCCGGGGGCCTGGCACATTTTCAACATGAGAATTATGTGTAGTCTGACTATTTGGACATACCACAGAGAGTATCCTTGACCGTATCTCTCCACAATGATAACCGTAAAGCTGGTGAATGATGGAAAGTTCAAATCAGTCAGGCTCTGCTCAGAATCAATACACTCACATTCTGTCAATAAGCAACACCTTCGGTCAGCATAGGTTGAGACCGGCCAAGGATGAATAAACTCACGTTCTACCAACAGATCGGCGATGTCATTGATGGGCAAGGCTCCAGGATCAGAACACTCACAGTCTGTTAACGGATGCGTGATGTGATTGATGAGCACAACTCGAGCTCGACGGAGTATTGACACACTGACTACCTGTTGTTGGTGAGCAAGGCTCAGGCTCGAACGAATGAAGATACTTACCATCTATCAACGGATGAGCGATGACGTCGGTCAGCAAGGCTCGAGCTTGGCGGCAGATGAAAACACTCACAGACTGTGAATGGGGATTGGAAATATCCATTATCAATACTTGAGCTCGACGGAGGATGAATACTCTCACCTCCTGTGAACGGGTGTGTGATGTCTTCAGTCGGCATGAGTGGAGCTCGACGAATTAACCCACTCACAATCTGTCATGTCAACGGATCAGCAGCGTTTTTCGTGAGCACCGACAGAGAATGAAAACACTCACACCCTAATAACATAACAGCAATTGCTTCAGTGAGCAAGGCAAGAGGTCGGTAGAAGGTGAACACACTTACAAGCTATTGATGGATCAGTAATTTCTCAGTTAGCATGACTCAAGGATGGTGGAGGATAAATGCACTCACGTTCTACCAACATATCAGCAATTGCTTTGGTGAGAAAGGCTCGAATTTGATGAAAGATAAATGCACTAACCCTCTGTCAACAGACGAGCGATGACTGTAGTCAGCGATTCTCGGGCTCCCTGAAGGATCAACACACTCACGCGCTGTCAACAAAGCGGGAATAGCATTGATGGGTAGTAAGGCATGAGACGTGTGGATAGTGAACGCACTCACAATCTGCCAAGAGACCAGTAAATGGTTCGGTCAGCAAGGCTCGACCTCAACACACAATCAACAAACTCACGGCCTGTCAATAGGTTGACAGTCTCATTGATGAGTTGAAGGTTCTACGTCAACGGAGGATAACCAGACTCACATCCTGACAATAGATCAGCAATGACTTTGATCAGCATGGCTCAAGCTTGGATGAAGATAAACACACTCACAGTCTGTGACCAGCGGGCAATGACCTCGATTAGCATTGCTCGAGCTCGAAGGCGAATCAATATGCTTACCCCCTGGGAACAGTGGGCAATGGCTTCAATCAGCATGACTCGAGCTCAAGGGAGGCTCAACATACTTACATACTGAACAATGACAATAACTTCAATCAACATGGTTCCAGCCCAAAGGAGGATAATCAGACTCGCCTTCTATGAAGAGTGGGCGATGACTTCGATCAGCATGGCTCCAGCCCGAAGGAGGATCAACAGACTCACAGCCTGAATAGTGGGTAATGGCTTCAATCAGTACGGCTCGAGCTCGCAGGAGGATTAACACACTCACCCACTGTCAATGGATCAGCAATGTCTTCAATTAGCATGCCAGATCCGGGATAAGCAGACGTACCGTCTGCAAGCAATGACCGAACATGAATGAGAGCAACGACCGAACATTCGAATGATCTCACCCAAATATGTGGAAACCAGGCACCCAAGTTGCCTATTGCTTCCTCCTGACATCTGACGCTGAATAATATCTCAGATGAGATTGACTCAGCAGAGTCAACAAGTCCCGCAAGTGTTCTGGACAATTTTGGTCATTAGCGCTCGTTACAGGCAAATAAGATTTGGATGGTTGCCTTTCGACTGCATATTTCATGCACAGCTCCAAGTTGACCTGCTGAGTTGAGACGAACAACTGCTTCAGCACTTCATTATCCAGAGTTTCAGCCGTTCGTTTCATGAGCAGCGCGCAATCTGCGTCAATCTTGTCCATGTCTAATGTCGAATGTAAAATAACAGTCATCGTCTATCACAATTCAGCTATCAACAGCTTACTAGGGAGGCACACGTGACATCTTGGAGGCCGTGTGATCTCCTTGGGGTTGTATAGAGTTTTCAATTGTGACCCGTTTGCAAATAACTCTTCGGCGTGCTTCGGCGCCAATGCTCGAGCATCTTCCATCGATAGTGACTTGTTATCCTCTCTGAGCAGTGCGTATGAGACGTCATACAAAGCATCAAACTTGGTGAATAAGACTATCACTGGGACTGAGGGTTGTGAATCAGTCGATTATCGACAATGATCGGGTGCAAACACATACCGCTCCCAGTGTCGCACTGAGAGAAAAATTTGGTTTCACTTTCTGTGAAAGACCTGCTTGACTCATCCATTGGGATGCAATACCTGTATCGAAGAAGTGAGCCAGCCCATGACGCCAACTTAACCAGTCACAACTACCATATGGCGTGGATTCTATTCTTCAAGTCGGTTCCCTTAGACCGGTTTGCGATAAAAGCCTTCACCTTGTCAAATTCAGAGTCCCCGCCTGCCTCAAACCCGCGTGAATCGTGAAAGACGAATCCTGGATCGCTTCGGAACACCATTTCGTTCTCGATATCATGCAATCCACGCTGAGAATACGTCAGGCCATGTTGCCAGCCAAAGGCAGCGGTAACAAGTAGAGTCACTGTACAACTTGCCTTTCTGGATGGCATCAAAATGGCAGCGCTGATCTGATGAGAGGACATTTATCACTAAGTATCTCTACCAGCGCGATGCTCCACACCTTTTTACCAGCGCTGTTATATATTTCTGGTCTCTTCTGTGTGTTGCAGACCCTCTGGAGGATAGTGGTCTTTCCTGCATTGGCTCTTCCTATGATGAGGATTCGGAAGCGATCGAATTTCTGTCTTAAGTTTGATGAATTCATGAAGGCAGGTCGCTGAGGTTGGGGAACATCTCAGCGTTCAACGAGGCTTATCACCGTGTGAACGTGTATAGCCTCATGCCAATGCGTCAGGCCTCCGGATAACCTCGTGTCGAAGACACTGATAGCCTGACCTCCCTGGTTAACGGATCAATTACTACAGCAGAGGGGAAGGACCTCCACCACCGCTAGGTAAGTAAACACAGACGCTGAAGACGTCGCCATAAGTCACGCACTCTCATGCATAGTCTTTGACATCCCGGGCCATCCGAGTCCGATGGGCCGCTGTGACACGTCCTGGCAGCTACGTATACGTCATCCTACATCAACATCCCCAACTTCAACGTCAACGCGTCTTGCAACTTCTTCCACGGTCATTGAGAAATAACCTCTCCATAACCTACAGCTCACGGGAACCGGCACTGACGGGTGTCGGACCTCGACCAGGATGACGCTTACCGTCCAGCGCAAAAGTTCTTGGGACAGTGCTTGTGAGTCATGACATTCACGCGGTTCGTACCTTTCTAACAAAGTTCGCGGGGTCCAACCTTTTACGAAACAATATTAGCGCTTAGCCTGTGCTCCACATAAGTGCACCTACCATGAGCGCTGTTTTCCCTAACTCGAGATCATACAATGGCCAAGTTCCTCCATACCTCACCCGTTCCCTGTCCTCTCCACATCTCTGGTAATCAACTTTCGCACCGGTTGAGTGATCAATCCAACTGAACACTTATTACCAAATAGGTGTCTCCGTTGATTTCAGCAAGTTGGGAAAGAATGCAAAGATTGCTGAAGTACGGATCGGCCACCTACACGCCTCAATTGAACACGAAGTGGGAAAAACTTTGCAACAGACCTTTTCTCCACCCATGTAAGGGCTTGACCCAGACGAATGTGCACGTCTGAATCATGTGTCGTCATAGGGAGATTTATCTCGGGGACTCGTTTTCCTTACATCTACAGCACAAAAGTCTTTTCGGAATGAAGACTGAGCATGAAGACATCTATTTTGATACCGAAGATATCTTCCGTGTGTCTGGTGCAAGAGGAGAACCCGACAAACAAGGTTAATGGAATAATCATTCATAGCGTTCTCACCATGTTTACGGACTCGCCACATACACAGAATATATCAAGTTTCATAAAAAATTCAAGATCGTCATCGAGCTTTTCAAGAGTACAACAATGAACGTAAGAATCCATATCTTGCATCAGAACTCGTCTCAGCTGTAGAATAGCGAGCTGAGCAGCCTGTCTCGTCTTCCAGTAAAAATCGAGAGCTCCAGTCCACCACTGACGAAATCATTCGGATTTGTCCTCGGTGAGTTAGGATAACCATCAGGCGCTATGATGAATTGACACTAAGGCGCACAAAGCTTCCGAATTCTGGTGATAGGAAAGGTATTACATTTTCGTGGATTTCACGCATGTGTTGACAACGTGCTTCAAATAGACCGGTGTCGGCAAGTCTTCACTGATCAATCAGGCATTTGGAGTAGAAGAGGCTGTGAGCTGCTCACGACACTAAAATACTTAGAGTTATTGATGCTGTTGTCATAGCTCGCCTCACATGACCGGCCTGGCGACGCTAACATCAACACTGAGTTTATCTCAGAACAGAATGATAGGTTTGTTCTCCATGACAGCAAAGGTTTTGAACCGGGGGAAGAAGACAACGTCAAAACAGTCCAAGATTTTATTCAACATCGGAGATCTGAGCCTGCTTTGAAAGATCAACTACATGCTGTTTGGTAGGGCCTCTATCCTGACATGTCTGTATAACACGCTGACGACATACACGGAGGCTTTGCTTTGAAATACCCCGTGCAGGCGGGCGTTTACTGGAGACTGGCACAGAGGCATTTCTCACATTGAAGCGTGACGGAAAGCTGGGAAACAGTACGTTGATCGACGACCATCGTCTTGCGCAGGCGGAACTTACCCTTTGGTCAAAGTACCAGTCGTCGTCGTTCTCACCAAATACGATATGCTCCTCGATCGGGTGGAGCGTACTCTGGATAACTCCGCCTTCAAAAGGTCGAGCGAGGGTGCTCTCAAGAAACTTGTCAAGAAAAAGGCAGAAGCTGAGCTGAAAGATATCTGCATCCGACCCCTACAGAAATTCGCTGGGCGTCATATACCCCACGCTGCGATATCTAGTGGGTACCAATACTCTGACCTATCTATGCGTGTCTCTGAGATATATGATCGCAGCCAAAGGACGCCATAAGGAAACGCTAGCCCCTCTGATCCAGATGACTGAAAGCCTCGTCCGTCAGCATTTTGCGCCCGAGGCCTCGGTGATGACTTCCATCGCCCAACGAGTGGATCCTGGACTCAAAATAAATGCATCGATTGAGTAAGCCTTACTCGCTTGGTCCTTAGCTCGTGATTTACGAATCGCCAGGGTTGGCAAGAGAAGTCTGTCTCAATTCGATATTGGTGATTCCTGAGCACAATCTGAGCCTTCACGTGTTACAGGATATTGGACAGTGTTGGCATCAAGCACAGCATTCAAGAACCGTGTGGTACAGGACTGTCTGAATGTACTTCACACTGACATTGTTGCTGTATGGAATTTCCATGACCCTCATCGTGTAATGGTTATCTTCTTTGTTGTTATCCTATCCTCACATGAGTTACACAGTACTTGCACAGCAAAGAGTTCAGGACATTGATTGTGAATATGGTCGAAAAGCTAGATAATGAACCAGCCGGTGCCGCCCAGACCATGTAGGCCGGTCTGTTAAGCGACGGATGGATTTTTATCTCATCGAACGTTCACAGTGCTATCGGGCTCCCATTGGTGGGTACTATTGCGGGCATCATGTCTGCGCTGGCAGGACCTGCGGCTCCCATCGTGGTACCGATCGCGGCAAGTATCGTACTCGCCCTATGGGTTCGCGATGTGTACCAGACCTCGTACGTACTGCTACTTGTCCTTGAGCGAAAGAATGCTGACACTCTTTAGCCACGCGGTGCTTCAGCGCTTCATGTGCTACATCGTCGACTTAACCCTGGTGTTGCAAACACTTTATCTCGTGTCACAAAGCCATGAACTATCTCGCAGGGCTATCAAGCTCGCGGTCGCTTCTTACCTTGCCTCACCAATGAGCGGAGAAGTTCACACCAAGATTGAGGAGTATGATAGGGGATTGTCGTTCCTTGAACGCGCGGATCGCGGCACATTGGATAAAATCATCGAGCTGATGCAATTTTATAGTATCAGTGCAGAAAGAATTTCTGAACTCCGGGCACAGATTCCAGCCGTGGATTTGCTATCGAATGAACCATGGGAAGTCGAGAAGGCGTAGCATTCCTTTTGTGGAGCGTTGGCGGGTGTTGTTTGAATACTGCTGGAGCAGTTACGATTGCGATTCTACTGACACATGCTCCTTACATGCTGAATATACTAATGAAGGGATGTTGGGATGATCCTCTGTGAACTTGACTGAAGTCTAGTTCGAAGTCTGACTTTTAGCTAGAACCGAACCTAATATATTCCAGTCTGGGAAGGTGGTTTCAGGAGGTGGATCAGCCTGTCTGATGATCGTGCAATATGATACTTTGTCTTGTATGGCGTACCTTACGACAGCTGGTACACGCTGTAAACCCATGCAGGTCGGAATGAATGTCTTCATGACCAACCTTTTATACCGTGAATGCAAATAAAACGTGTTCCCAAGAGAAAGCTTGCCAGAACAATAACAATATAGGTGGTATGTTCGTCTGGGTTTCTCAAGTCTTTCTATAGGTGGGGAAAACGTCTGCCGCAAAGTCTTTCCTGCATCGCGTTCAATTAGCCTCAACAACTCGCCGATCCGTACTTCAGCAGGCTCTATATTATTTTCCGAATTGCTGAAATCGATAGAGATGCCTAGTCCGATGGTTGACAGAATCAGCGGGCTTGACCATTCAATTAGTACGAGAGTTGAGTACCAGAGATATGGAGAGCACAGGGCACAGGGAACGGTTAAGGTGTGGATAGAGCTCACCATCCTGAATCTTGATTCGAGTTGGAGAAATCTCCTAAGCGCCGAATTGCGTCAAGGTTGGGTACAGACGTGTGGACCATCCGCCGAATTCCTGGGATACAGGCGCTTGCAGAGTTCACACACTGGTGAGAGCTTGAGCGCTTCCTGGCCAAAACCTTCGCTACCTTTCAACCTAATGCCCATTGCACCCTCATTATAGGAAGAGCGAATGCAGGAAAAACGGCCATCGTGCACAGGGTTTGCAAGACACAGAGGTGTACAAAAGCGACGGGGGAAGGTGCGGAGCATCATACTTTGTGAGGACGGCATGACTATTTGCCTTCCGCGTGAATCTGCGACACCTTCGAAGCAATGTCAACACAATTATGGCACCTATCATTAAGGGCGAAGATCTGTCCATTGAGGCGTAGGTTCAAACAACCGAGGATATCGGACCGTGATTGTCGTTCCGACAAGGCATTCACACTGGAAGTATCGCTTGGCGAGCGCGTCCATGGCATTGTCAAGGTATCATTACGCGTAGGAACACCGCATATAAATGCTTCCCCGGACCGTAAGTAGATCCTCATGCGAGTCTGGAGGCGTGTCTTGAGTTAGATAACGCTTGCTTCGACATCCATCTTCGCGCGTGAAGGCCCAGACTCGGACTGCGAATTGAAAGGGACGAGATAGAGAGATTGGGGTTAGCACTGCATGACTCGTATCCTGGCCGGTCGGCTATACCGTATATGGCTGCGCAATCTGCACTAATATGAATCTGAACATGTTAGAAGAAAATTTCACCAGGTGGTTCAGGGATTGGACCATAGTTGTTCCTGTACATAATAGAATCAAGAAGGAACGAATGTCATCCTTCCATGGTCTGACTAGGGGAGAGTTTGAAATTTGAACCACGGCAGTGACTATCACGAGTCAGGCGGGGACCTGAGTTATAGATTAGTCAGCGGATGGCTCTGGCGTTAGTGGCCTAAAACGGATACAAAAGTACTGTCAATTCTAATGAAATTCTAATTGGCGGCCATGGTCTGGGCCCCTGCGAGGGTCAAGCAAGGGTCAAGACAACTAATCAAGCGGCTCTATTTTTTCTATTCTATATATTTGAGCCTACGGATAGTCGTCGCCCACTGCTGAAAGGTACTAATCAGATACGTACCGTGGATTCGCTCGAGCTTGTTACTGACGGGAAAGCAACACAGCCACACCTTTTCAAGTTGAACCGACCATATGCAACCCATTCCTAAAGCTAGTAGACCGCCAAGTAAGGCCTCAAGATGTCCCTTCGGCGGTGCGGTTTCAGGAATTTCAAGTATGGATCAATCCGGTTCTGTGACATCCATGTGTAGCTGGGAAAATGTTTGTGCGACTTCCCAAAACGTCTGGTCGAGACTACAGTCGGCTGAGTCGGGTCTCCTCTCTAGCTGTCACAACTATCGTGCGATCATGGTTCCGGAATCATGAAAACGAGCGTATAACATAGTTACCACACAAAAGTCCTTTGGGCCGCACTCAAACCCCCCCATTTTCACCTCGTACTAACGGAGTAATATTGAAATATTGCAAGGAATCTCCTCCGAGTCATGAATGTTTTCAATCCTCGCATTCTTGATGCCAGCATCCGCGATGTGACAGGGTGTCTATCCGACACTCAAAAGGCTGATGTTCTGCTCCACGCCTTGCAGCATTTGCCGTCCAAAGGGTACGTGTCCTCCCATTACTCTACTTATGAAATTGACATTTGATGTGCATCACAAAGGTCCCGAATTGTCATGGAGAACGCTATTCAGTCTTTTCTCCAAGTCTCGGGCGTTCCGCCAGCAGATGTTGCAAGAGCTCTTCTGTTACGTGCCAAAACCCGTTTAGCAGCTGGGTACCGAACTTCTGCACAACAAGGTCAAATTCTTGCATGCCCTTAGATTCCGTGCAATGTCCTGACATCACTATCTTTCAGATTTACTCTCTGTGCTATGTTCAGATCCCGCAAATCAAGACGTTAAAGCCATAATACAATCTGAACATCTACGACAAGAAATGGTAAGTCGAGCAACCCTTTTATGATGGCCCTTTAGCGAATTCTGTCAAGCTTATTAGGGAACCCGATGGTCCGCCCCGTTTTTCTGCCGAAGTCTGGAGAGAAATTGCTCTCTGTCTTCCCAAACGTGATCTGAAATCTCTTTTATTGGTCCCACATGCACTCTCTCGCATCGCAAGTCAGCTTATTTTCCGCGAGATCAATCTACATTTCACGGCGTCGCCGGAAGCCCCAGGAGCCTATCACAGATACATGGGTGTCCATGGCAGCCATGACGAACAGGAGCTTGACGCCTGGCACTACCAGCGAAGTGCGGATATTCTTACCCGCATTCTCGTAGATCCTGTCTTTGCCTCGCAGGTCAGAAGCTTAAGCGTATATGCTGCCATTTCAAACGCGTCACACACCACATTGGCATTTCAGACTGGTTTGTGCTCACCCTCCAACGCTACTATGTCTCAATCCCCTCCTAGGAATGTTAATTAACTCTTTGCCTAAGCTCTGCAACCTTCGCAGTGCACATTGCTCTGGCAACAGGGAATTGATCAATCGTATGCTTGAAACAATGTGTGCCTCAAATCATCGTCTTTACAGCCTGTCCCTTAAGTGCGTCGTTTCATGCTTCCTTTACCCAAAACGGCCTGTATGTTCATGCTCCGTACAGTCTTGTCAATTGTTCAGGGGACATCGACATCCCACCATTCAAGCACATCACATATTTCTCCATCACAGCTGAGGGAGGAAATAGTACATCTACCCACGACTTTATATCACAGAGTCACGACAACCTGCGCTCGCTAGTCATCAAGAACGCACACTGGAAATTCCCAACGGATGTCATCTCCGTCCGTCACTTGACGATCATCGAGTTCGAAGGCTGTTTTTCTGTAGATGGCCAAGTCTTCTCAGAGATCTTGTCCACCGGCCACCAGTTGGAGTCACTGACATTGTCAGGTATTCTGGAATGCACTCCATCAGCGACGTTCCGCCTGTATAGGTCCTCGCTTCCGTTTCTGACGCACTTTGCTCTCAAGATTGTCAGTCTGCATCGGCACGTCACGGACAGGGACCTCGTGCCTGCTATCTCGGAGTTCTTGAGAGATCGCAAACATCTTCACTCCTTCCACCTCATTGTGCCTAGCGCAGACCATCGTCGCATTGGTTTTGACGCGTCTGCTTGGGGTGTACTACCTTCTCTAATAAATCTTCGCAGTCTTTGTATCACTTATCCTAGAGATCTTTCTCCTTCGCTAGCAGGGTGGCTTATTCCGCGGAGTGTTCGTGCGCTCACCATGGAGATTATGATACCGCCTGCAGAGGACCTTCTTCTTTTCATAAACGTGAGTTTGGGATGCCCGTCATTGACAAGAAGAGCCAGCAGCATTGACGTATTCCATTATAGCAACTGTGTCCCGGAGTCCCTCCCCTTCTCACCTTTGTTGGTATGACAAACTTTCCGATACGTTCCGTCATTAACGTGATCGACCACGGCTTTTCCAACGTGCGGCTTGTGCGCATCGATGAGAGTGTCTGGAGTGTCATCCGCTCAGATGATGGGTCGATAGAGATCGAGCAATGGCCATATCGAAGGATCAAGTACCACACGGCGGCGTGGTTGGAGTCCCTCGGGTGCGAAGATGCAATACGGCATTTGGTATGATAAACACGAGGGAGAGTTTCACAAACAAAAACGTTGAATGTACTTTTTCAATGGTTCTACCCTCTGGATATTCTGCTCATTGGACGACTTTCTGTAGGCACAAAATCGGAGGAATAGCATAAAATAAATTACTTTGGATGGAGTACCGCTATTCCCGCCTGTTCGTGGTCTAGTGTAACAGTAGCTGGAAATTTCACGCTGTGGACGAACTCTTCAACAACTATCAGGCAATGGCAAGACAAGATCGCGAAATTACGAGCCATCCTCAAAACGCGTGGACAGACGACAATGCTTTCAGTGGTAGGCACTATTGATGTCGTGCCAGGTGTCAGTCAAGCGGCACCCAACTATCGCTGCAGATTGCGTACTTGTCATCCTTCCCAAGGACAGGATGTTCTCATTCAAGTCCCTGCTGTCTCCACTGAATCGCGCCAATTCAATAAGGCTGCCTTGCGACTTCGATGTGTTTGCTGCGTCATTAAGATATACTGGTACAATTCGAATTCAAGGCGTCAAATGCAGGGTATACGGTGCTTATATCATGCTGTTTTCATACCACAATTTCTATTTTTAGCAGTGACTCCACTAGGCAAGCCCCAGATTGTCCTGATCACTGCGTGGTTGGCGACGACAAAACTCAGCAGGCGTCATGAGAATGACCATGTTCATCGGAGCGCCATAGTCGCATCTAATGCACTGTGGTTGACCCTGGTAGACTGTGGCGCATCTATAGTAGCCTCATTGTCTACGCCTCGTTGTAGACAACGAGGCCACTGCATTTGAAGGTGTAGGACGCACCCTTGGGCCACTTCAAAAGACCAAACGTTGATACGAATGTAGCAATTTCCGTCATCATTCAATGGACACTGATCTTTTCGTTCCTGACAGAAAAGCCCGTAAGGGCCCTTATTTTTCGTAGGGTTTACCTGCTTCCACGATGTCGCTATAGCTGACTAGGATACAGAGAGCCAAATGACATGTGTTGTCCTCAAGCAGATGGCACTTTTCGACCGTAAGTGTGCGCGTTCTACGCACCTGTTGCACATCTAAAATTGAATCTAGAGCTCGAAGTCTATCATCTTGTTCCCTTGCTGCACAGCGTGTAAAATTCACCCCGCCAAGTGCCCAGTCCACGCTCGATAGTGGAGCAACTGGGCCTTCTTATTCTTCTAGCGATGAATTACCTGAGCAGTAAGTAAACCAGTGGTCTCAGGTGTGCGTACTGAAAACTTGCTTAGACTGTTGCAGCAAATCCTCGACACTCTTCGAAATTCCAACATCGTGGAAAAGGGAGGAAATGATGAGCGGTCGCGATTCTGGACGGTATACCAAAAGGTCGCATCACAACACGACAATGAGTTTCTGGAGCACTATGATAGTGACATGGATATCGTCTTGATTTTTGTAAGTCGTAAGCTCGTGTGTTAACAACGGGGTGATGACTAGTCTTTAGTCTGGCCTATTTTCTGCAGTGAATACGGCGTTCATCAACACTATGGGGCCTAGCAATGCTACTACCACAGATGCCCTATTGACGCAAATCATCACGCTCATGGTAATGAACAGCCACGGAACCCCCATCACAGATAGTTATCCGCTTCCCGCCCCACCTGCGTATTCCAACGGGCAAATATGGTTCCAGACTCTGGCTTATGCCAGCCTTTCATTCAGCCTTCTTGCGGCATTCGGCGCCGTTTTGGGCAAGCAGTGGCTTCGTTTCTACAAGCTTAAACGGTTCGGGCGTGGATCCCTCGAGGAGCGGGGCAAGAGCAGACAACAGAGGTTTGACGGCCTCGAGGCATGGCATTTTGATGCTGTGCTGCAAACGTTCCCAGTCCTTTTGGAAATTTCATTATTGCTATTCGGTATTTCCCTCTCCGCGTACGTGTGGACGAAACAACGGACCATCACGTCCATCATCATTGTGACCACGGTGCTCGGCTTCCTGTTCTACTCGTGTACCCTCCTTGCATCCCTTTTATCCCCAACTTGTCCCTTCCAAACGCCCGCTGCCTTAATACTTCGCATGAGTGGTGCATTCATGTGGGCAGTAAGCATGGTTATTAAAAAGAACGACAAAGACTTGCACACACTGGGCACAAGCTTTCGCTCT
The DNA here is from genome assembly GCA_016767475.1 of Suillus weaverae. Taxonomy (NCBI): domain Eukaryota; kingdom Fungi; phylum Basidiomycota; class Agaricomycetes; order Boletales; family Suillaceae; genus Suillus; species Suillus weaverae. The sequence goes on along the minus strand of MU179398.1, from coordinate 24,268 downwards.
TTCCTCCGCGGCATCACATCGTCTATCTTGAGGCTCGTACAACGAATACTCAGTCCCAAGCCTTCCAGCGACCCCGGGACAGAATCTGCTATACGTTGGGTACTTGCGACATCCACAGATCCAGACGACATTGCAACCGCAGCCTCACTCATTCCCACCATTACATGGTCACCGGACTCCGACATTGCATCCTACTGTCAGCGGCTTCGAGACACATTTTTCGCCTGTTTCGACGCTGAAGGGAGACTCCAGCCCTCAGCAGGAGATAGAGCAGTCGCTTGTGGACGAGCTTTAAACTATTTGTGTCTGACTGTTCTGCCAATTGGAGATGATTCCAGTGCCCGAACTGCTTCCCAGCAGTTGAGAATTTGGCGTCATTGGCGCAGCGTCATTCTTCCACGAAGCTTTGACCAGTGCAAAGCCCTGGCCTGCCAGCTGTCATCGTTATCTGGCCGGGAGAGGGAAAGGTGTCGGGCAGATGCGCGCACTGCATTGCGCATGATGATTGCTGCTGCTGGGGACGGATTCATCCGCCCAGACCACGACTCGATCATTTGGCGTGGCCAATTCACGTGGACCGGGGATCATCGTACGGCAGCTGATTTTGATTGGCTGGTCGACTACCTCGTGTCTTGCTCCCAAGATCACACAGCAATGGGAGATGCTTTATTAGCGCTGAGCGCTATGAAGGGACTTGGCACCCATGCTCGAGAATCTGTTTACCTACGCGCGCTCATATCTGCCATGGAATCATCCAGCCCTCGTCGCCTTCGCTATGCGGCTTTACGGGCTGTTTCAGACTCTCGACTGGCACTCGCCGATATTAATGCCATACAGGACGAGAATATACGCCAGATACTCCTCACGGAAATCTCCCCTGCTCTTCTGACGGCCATTTGTCCTGCTCGTGCTGCCGGATATCGCGAAGATGACGAACCCGATGTCAACTTCAATTATTGGCGAGATGATGCTTATCTACGGCTCATCATGGCTCTTACTTCCAATATGGAGTGGTGTAAACGCCTAGTCACTGATCGGCATATCGGGCACTGCATTTCCATCTTAAATAACCTCGACGAGAACTCACCCGCCCCCTTCCTTCTCGCTGCAATATTTGGGCGAGTTCGTTCTTCGAGTCCAGACGCAGCTGGAGCTGCGTTTGAGGCAGTTACAGCTGACCAGTTCCCGTTCCTTGTCAAGTCAGCCTGGCAAGCTGCATTGGACTTGAAGCTTTATGATGAAGTCGAATGCATCACCGCTTTCCCGGCTATTGTCGAATGCGCGGAACAGAAAGATATTTCTGCGGCCGACCTTAAGGAAATTCGCAAGAATGTTGGTCTGGTGATGGAAAAGCTGAAGAGGCGAAACAAATGTCCGGAAATCACGTCTAGTATCCAGGACTATTATACGAGATTGACCGAGACTTGACTTAACTTTTCCGTGAATCTGGGCTGGCGCCAACTTATGTTCTGCAGTCCCTCAATAGATATCAACTTATAGTTATCATGCGCCCAGACTATGTTTATGACTCTCGTTTGGTGATTCACTTACTGTATTGCAACACTTACATAACTTAATTTACGTTCCCTTAATCAACGTGCTTAGTATGTGCTACCAAAACAGTATCTGAACTCGTCCGAATTCAAGAAGGTAGTATAGAATCCGCCTCGACCCCAATCACAGACGTATCAAACGGAGGAAACAGGTGATCCCGCTCTACTACCGCTTGTGTCACGTATGCGTATGACTCTTAAGAATCACGATATAAAAAACAGACAGTGTCTCTGGAGCAAAGGAACTCGATAGAAAAGGAAAAACAGAAGTCCCATGCAAATTATCCTCATGTCATCGCTTGCGCGGCCTGCTTCAGGATTTGTTGAATGGCTGGGCTGTTAGCACTATAAGGTTCAGTGAGCTAAGGTGTCTATTAATGTCATAATGAAGTGCGTACATGGAGTAACCATCATTAGGCGAATTCTCCGTTGCTGTTGGGGAGTTAGTTGTGTCTAACTGGATGGCAGCGCTTGACTGCATAATGCCGGCCGAGCCCCACTACAACGAGCTTCAATCAAATGCATCACAAGGAAGGAAAGTATTGACCTGGTATTGCATGATGCCTGCCAATCCAGCGCTGTTGCCCACTGCAATAGAATTTAGCATGGTTGGGCATTGTTACTTCTGTATATACACGCACTCTCCAAAAACGAGCTGTAACCCTGTTCTTGTTGCGTGCTATTGGCAAAATTTGATGTCGCGGTGACGGCCATGACCGCTGCGGGGATAAGAGCATGAGTATACGGTTGTCGACCACTGAACTGCGACAATATTACCTGTAGTGGATGCGTAAGGAGTATAAGTCATATTGAACGGGACGAAGTTGTTCAAATTGGTTTGGGAGACCAGACCGAATCCGTTGAGGACAACAGGCTTCCCAACGCTGAAAGTAATGTAAGTGGGTCATCGGCTGAGCCAAACTTCAACTCACGCAGCAGCAGATTGAGCCGATTGCTGGATCCACGTAAGGCTCGAGTTGATTTTGTTTTGGACGGGGTCAAGGTTTGGGTCATTGGGGCCGTACGATTCCTGGTCGGGAAATACCTGGAAGGAGCCGAAGCCTATGTTGGGGATGTTAAGGATGTCCTGGCTGTCGACGCCAGATGAACCATCCGTTGTGGAGCCGATCGAGCTGGAGACTTCTCGTGTTGCTGAAAAATGATAAGAAACATTGCAATTCGATGACATAGACTAAAGTACCTGTAGATACCCAGCGACCCCTTATCATTATCCCGTCTTCCTTCAGGGTTCCTGCACGCTTAGCGGCGGCCCTGTTTTGGCGCCTCGACTCAGCACGCTGCTTTATGATCTGCTCTTTTGTCAAAGGAGTGACTGTGCGGCGTTTCTTGCCAGGTGCGGGAGAGGGCGTAGGCGAAGCCGTCGGTGTAACGGGGTACAACTTCGGACAATCTGTACATTGGAATCCAGATGTTCTACAGAGTTTTGAGAACCACAAACCTAAAGCGACACCGTATGATACTACTTACCCAGCGGAGACGATGTGGTTGGTATCAAGGGACGCGATAAATGCAGCCATTAGAGCGTGCCACTTTGTGATGGTTTGTGTGGTACATGTTGCACTAGTGGGTATGGTTGAGTTGCATCTGACACATGATGAGTACATGTTCCAAGGCAGTAGATATCCGGGGTGAATTACCTGGCGTCATTTGCGAGCTCCCAGCTGAACACGGCAGGGCTGTTTAAATAGCGTAATACAATCTGCTTGGTGTATTTCTGGAAGGCGGTCAAGATGTTGTTGTTCGTGTAGAAATCGTCATGGTTCTTAAGTCCGAACTGGCGGACATATAAATCCATACCGCCTGTAAGAACGTCGATTTGTCCAAGGTTTGATTGAACACCAAGTGCAGTGTGGGCTTACCATAGTCGTTTGAAAGAGTGTTACGCGGCAAAGCGACAGACGCAAGGACATTTGCAGCGCCGGATGATGTTGTGTTAGGTGCTGGATTCCAGTTATTTGTGAGTGACATGATAACATATAGCCCGTGTTGTTCTGCCATTTGAACCACTGTATCAAGTTTCTGCAGTCCATTCGGTCCGTCATTGATCACAGTAGTGCCGTTCTGTACCAACTGAAACCAAGTTCCACTCCCCGGAATGGTTTCGACGTCTGTCAATCAAGACGCTAAAATCGTGAACCTCGGTAGACAGACGATGAACGAACCGTTAAATGCCCAGATCCTGATGACCTTGATACCGGTATCAGATATGTTCTTCAGCACATTCCAGATGTCATCGTTCGATTCCAACGTCGGCAACCAGTACAAGTTAGTCCCGACGAATCTAAGTGAGCTGTGGTGCGATGTATTTGCATGCCATATGCTGATAAAAGGAATCGTTCTTACCTTCCGTTGGCAGAAAATCCATTTTTACTAGAGCTCACGAATGAGCTGTTACTTCTCTTGGCGATCGTCCTTGGGGGAACTGCAGCCAGACATGACCAGATAGAAGTTAAAAGCCAAAAGTATGAAAAGAGGTGCATGGCAACCGCTGCTCAGGGAGGACGGTGGTAGCAGGAAGCTAGTGCTCACCCAGGCGTCTGTTCAAGTTTATAATGGTATCTACCAGGTGGATTGCGCATGGGGGCACGGCACGGCATGCGTGTTATAAGCGCGCAAATGAAAACTTCGAGTCTGTTCGCTTCCACTCAGGCGTCAATCAAATTCTGTTATCACGACACGCATTCACAAACACTCCGGCGGAAGCAAGGCTATGTCGAACGTTCCGCGCCAGTGAGCAACGGACGCGTGGAATACAGGTTCCTGTGCTGGGGGACAGTGAGCGCGAGGACACGACATGGTATTGTGACATACACAAAAGACTCGGGCATCTTCCAGACGCTAGCCTATCTTCATATCATAGCCTAGGAGACCTGACTCAGGGCCCTAACAGGTCAGCTGTGGCTGCCCTTCCATATTCCAGCTGTCGATGGAATGCCGTAACAATTAAAAATGGATCAGAACTAGCAATTAAAAATGGATCAGAACGTAGAACGTGACCGCACAGTAATACACAGATGGGCCTGACGGATCTGATCATTGATGTAGTCACACCGTCGCGAACTTCAGGTATGCGTTCCATGCAGCAGTATTCTTGATCGTCGTACTCCAAGATGGCCCTGGTATTATGTTCAAAAGTATGTGTCTGTGATAGAGCACTGGGGCCAGGGGAGAGTTACGTAAATCATCTAAAGTTTGCCGCCTTCTAACTTGAAATTCGTTTTTACAACACTGAACAGTCAAGCACTTGCGCTGAACTATTCAACGTCTCAAACCCACAGGCCGTTGTCAGGGTTTTCAACATTTCGAGTCGTGCACACATAGATGTAGCCTTGAGTGTTGCAGAGGCACTCTCTGGATTGCCCGCTAAACGTGCTGCGGCGTTGGTCTCCCTGATGCTACCAGCTTGTGTAAAACTTCACGGCACAGTGAGCATCCAAAGATGTTTATATGAAATCTTCTCACATTGGCAGCTCCCGGCTGAGTCCAGACTCCAGACATTCATGGTTCTTTTTGACGCCGAACGTTTTGGGAATCTAAGGCCTAAGGCGTTATTATTAATCATCCAATCCCATCGATTTCTCTGATGCGCGTGTGTTCATGCATAATAATTCACCCTTACATTCCCCATGGCCCCGGGCCATGGGCCATGGTCTCCTATGTTCCATATCTGACTGTATATCCTGCTTATCAAAGTGCTCTAAAGTTTATGTCGACAATACAATCGAACAGGCGCTCATTTGGACATCCATCTCGTCTCTTGGCCTTCGATGCATGTTAGAAAGGGTTCTGCAAAATGCGCGCGCATATTCAACTATGTAAGTCATGAAGGAGCACTCTGAAAGTGACTGATGACGCACGGGGAGCATGAGATAGCATGGGAGACTTTGTAGAGGGAGGTTTATCAGAGAATTGCACGGGTGTGGAGAGTCAGCAGAAACTCAGATGCTAGGTCCGTTAAGATTGGTATTGCACATTTTCAATCTGCAGGCGCTGACTGCTCGTGAAGATGCAATGCGAGTGGTCAGGGCATGTCAGGTCTCCAAGCTGGTCCTCGTCTAGGCGTCGGAAAAACTAGTTTGATCACTATTCTTGCCATGCTGTCGGGATATCAGCTCTGTCGCTCTGTCGGATCAATTTGTCAGACCAAACGGACCTCGTGGATCTCTTCGGTTCTGATCTACCTGTTAAGAATGGCTCTTCAGGAGAATTCGCTTGGAAAGATGCTGAGTTCTTAACAGCTACGCAAGAAGGACATCGGGTTCTCCTCGATGAGATGAATCTTGCACCCAGGCTATCCTCGAGGGGCTTAATGCTGTTCTGGACCACCAAGCCTCATAGGCTGGGACTTGTCACAAGTCTAATGCACTGCAACAAGTAAAAAACATCTCAATACACAACGAGCACAAAGCACAAAATGACGAAGGGATGATGTCAGGTCCCTACAGCTCGCACTGACAGAAACGATATTATCAGCATTGCCAACTCCTCAGCATCTTCAAGTTCATCTCCTCTCTCAAGATCACAGACTTGCACCAACTAAACCATGTTAAGTGAGCAGATCTGATGTCAGGCAATACATATGATTCCTCACCCGATCTGATCATTTTGAGTGCTCCCTCTGTGGCTCGTCCAGTTGAACCCTTGCTGGTATTAGCGGCACTGACTCATCAATGCTTCCATCTCCTCTCTCAAGATCACAGACTTGGTCATTATTACAATCTTCAATCCCGTCGTCATCGATATTCTCTGTGATCTTTGTTGGTGTCGGCACCACTGAGTCATCATTGCCTTCATCCCCTTTCTCGAGGTCACGAAGTTGATTATTCCCACTACACCGTAACGGGTGAGCGAATCTGAGACTAAGCAGGACAATTCCTTACCTAGGTTCATTCGTCATCAGCATCCCAGACTTTTCGAGTTTGTCTTCGTCGATATCTTCTATGCCATCGTCCGCCAGTTGAACCCTAATGCACTTTCCGATGTAACGAAGGTCACGTAGATTCAGGTATTTATCGTGCGGAGTGGAGCCAAAGACTTCAGCAGTTCTTGGTAGGCGGGTCGTGAGCCAGATTGTATGCAGAACTCCGAAGCCTCCAATGAAACCCTCGTCACTGGGAGCAACTCCAGCCAACACGAAGATAAAAAACAAAGCGACAAGTGAGGCCACAACCGCCACCAACAACGGTTTTCGAGAAAACTGAAATCAGGGCTATAGAACCGCACTGGTTCAAGATGGAGGGTGAACTCACATGGACGCTTATCGTCATCACATTTTGGTTGATTTCAGCCTGTCCGGTTGCCCTGTCAAATCCTCCTTTACGCCCACCAAGCTGTGCAGCTAGAGAAAATATGTGATCAGTTTTCCTGGGTCAAAAAAGGTATAGAAGTTACCTGTCCAGATCATCGTCCCAAAGTACTGGGACAAAGCCCCTTCTAGCTCGAGTGGAGACAAAGTGAAGGTAGGCGTGCTATTATTGAATACTGTAGGAAATATCTGCTCCTGGGACATATTCAGAAAACCCATAAGCAGTCTAGGTAATGTCACAAACCCTAAGTCTCATTCTCGTTGCAATATTCAGGAATATGGAACTGACCTTTCAGGTATATATCCGCACATACTACCATTACTACTGCCTACACACGATCCAGGTAAAATGCTGTTGTTCCAGTATATCGCTTCCACCGGCGTTCCTTCAAACGGCTTTGCGAAAAAAGGCGCTTTGATCTGTAAGTCGGGTCACTACACTTTAGGCGGCAGGATATGAAGACTAATTCCACACACCCAATCTAAGGCTTGATTCGTGGAGGGAGAATTGCCTGGGAAGATTGTCCATTGATTGTCGGAGGATACCGAATTATATGTAGTATCAAGAAGTAAATTGGATTGAACGTCGACGGTAGCCGCATGCTTCTGAAGCGACATGTGACACGCAACCATGTACCCTACCACTTGTGTACTGGAGACTTCTTGCCCTAGTAAAAATTACAACAAGATAGTCAACGACAGTGTGTCCCAGGGGAATCATACTTACCGTTGCTGTCATACGTTTTCCATGGCATAGACACTGAAGCGTTCTCTAACACCGCGCCACTTTCAACCATTGCCGTCGTAACGAGAAAAGTAAGATAATTCTGCGAGGTCCGTCAACAATGACCTATGCAATAACAGAATTTGCAGTTCATCTACCTCAGCAGGCATAATGTCCCCATGTAAAATCTGATCTGACCCTGCATAGCGGCGATTAGTAGCTGTGACATCAAAGAATTAACAGACGTACAAGGAATCACGGTGACGAAGTCTTCAAGTTGGGAGCCATTAGCATTGGACCAAAACGAACTTGGCAACAAGGAGCAGTCGGCGTCTATGAGCGTTGCATTCACAACTGCGGCTCCAAATCCGGGATTTGGAGATAATTCGTCGTACAATAAGCCACCTGACAGCCCCGTGGTCACCACCTTCGTCTGACTCGAAGGCAAGGCAGCCGAAGTTATCACATTCCAATCCAGAGTGCTAATGTTTCTTATCGGATCTGGCCATGCGAGTTGTGTAGGCGATGATCCAGTGGCGATGATGGTGTAAGTTTGGGGCGAAACGATGTATGGTCGCAGGATAGAAATGGTTGCGAGGGAAACAAGGTAGCAAAACACACAAAAGATCCTCATGGGAGATGTGAAACCAGGATACGAGAACTGAGATAAAAAAGACGAGAGAGCCGGAGACCAGCCGTGCCAGGAATTCCTGACATCATGTAATGAAGAAAGAGACTGGAAGCGTGCTAGATCATGGGCAAGGGTGATAGTTTGAGCCAAGTAAACCAGGGCGGCGATCGATACCTACAGAGTATTATCAGTCTACATTTCAACCAACCTGCTGGATCTTACAGTGTAATATGCCTGTATACACTCGCGAATGCCAAACTCCCATGTCTTAATATTAGATGTGACTGAGAACACAACATCTTGTTTATTGTTGTGGTTGGTTGCATAAAAGAGGAGAGCATTTAGGAAAGCAAAGAGGGCATGTAAGATCATGCAAAGCCAATATTGCATGAATTGGTTGGGGCGTCGTGTCTTCGTCTCTGAAATAATGAACCAACGGGTCAGTAAGTAAGGGGCAGAAACTTTAAAGTGGCACCTTCGTGGCTCCCCAAGACTTTGTACTTGAGGGAGAAAAATGTCAGCGACCTCACTCGGTTCCAGGAAATGCTCGCGCAACCGCAAATTTCATGCCATGTTCGTTGAAATACACCTGGTTTAGTGTCTATTTGCACGGACGCGCAGTCCGCACCTGCTATGTTTGGGGGGTTATCAATTGCAAAAACCCGGCTCGTATCTTGAATTCCAACTCGAAACATTCCGGCCCTGCGGAGCACCTGATTGTCAGGATGTAAAATTCTGGCGAATTGGGTTGTAAGATCCTGTGAATGTTTTGCCAGCCACACGAAAGACAGGTTAGACGTCTGTATACTTGGTCCTGTCTCTCTTCCAGCAATACGAATAACGAGCGCAAGAAGCCAGCAGGAAGCGAGTAAAGCGATAAAGTTCTGGATTTTTTCCTTAGTTTTGAGATTGCAAGTGACATCTAGAGTCACATACCGAAGTATAATCAAGCTGGCGTGTAGATTTTCATCAGCATCTCCGTAGTGGCAGTGCAGGAGAACGTGAGTAACATACTTCCAGACGCTTCTCCGATACAAACTGCGTTACCTCCACTTCGGCTTTGGCCCGTTGAAAACCTCCGCCGGAATCACCCAACTCCCCGGCTGTCAAATAATATTGACGCTATCCTTGTCTCGGGGGTATGCGAAGGAAAGTGCTGACCTATCCAGATAACTGTTGCATACAGTCTTGATAATGCCGCCTCCATCTGATGTTTTGAAATTGTGAATGATGGTGTTGTATTGAAATACTGGTTTCCACCCGGGGCCGTGTCTTGTGTGATATTGATGGGAACATCGGGGATGATACTACTGAAGGGCATGCCTATCAACTGCATGAGTAGCCTGCCGAGAATGAAGTGAGTAATTTAGATGCTTAAAGACGGGAGGTTGTGCGCACAGTTCTCCTACTGACGTATTTCTGTTACATGGGTAGTGGTCGATCTTGTCGAAGCAGGTTCTTATACCCGTGTAAAAAATTTGCGTCTCAAATGGCATTGTGATCTTGGTGGATATCGCTATCATCAACTCTGGCACGCATGTGCATGCAGGAGACCTACCACGCCACCATCAACAATTTTCTCGGGAGCAAAGGATGCGAGTGCTGGTATAGTTGTCCATTGCGGAGGGGATTCAGACATTTCTGGGACGACCAGTAAATTATTTGATTGCACATCCATGCTAGCATTTCGGTGAAGTAGTGATACGTTGCAGATTGCAAAGTGCAAGTCGATAGAATTCCAGGTACTATTCCCAGCAGCTTTGTAACAAGGTCAGCCATTTACTAGTCATCCGATAAGTGTACGTACGGTCGCTGTCGTAATACCAGGTTCCTTGCACTGTTGTTTCGTAAATCGAGGGGTTTTCAGCAGTCCCGGTCGTCAACAGGAAATTGAGCCAGCCCTGAAATCTTCAGTACGTACCTCAAAAACATGTTCAAACCCGCTCACCTCAATCAACGGACTGTCAAGATACAATACTTGGTCTTTCCCTGATAGACATAAATCGGTTGCAACTCGGTCAATAATAACAATGGGCTTACATGGAATTGCATCCAAAACAGGGGTGATTGTTGCGTTGGTATAGATCAAGGGCTCGTTTGTGACACTTCGCTCGTACGATAAATTTTGTGCAAGGAAGCACGTGACGCTCACTTCTGCTGCGGTCACAGTTGCGTTTCCTGTCGCACCAAGAGACTCGGGTATAATGTCATAGAGGAAACCGTCACCGAGCCCTATGGCTGTCGGAGATAATTGCCCAAATTTCGATGCCACAGATAGTATTGTTGGCCAGTTCCAACTCTGGGTGTTCACGGTGGCATCTGGCCATGTCGATAGTGCAGGTGCTACAAAGGTGTGGACCCTGTTGGTGGATATAGTAGGGACTAACACCAGAGTAGCATGAGAACGCAAAAAAGTGAGGGATATGATGTAGAAAAGAATGACAGTCGCTTCTGAGCACGCTGTGGCAGTCATTCGTTGGTCCCAAAGAGCAGCCAGTGCGGCGCCGGATCCATACATAGCATTCAATATGTCGCATACCGCAGTCAATCTAAATTCTCCGCAGAACAGCTGCTTGAAAATGAGCTTGTACGTCATGAAAGTTAGCAAACCGAACCATGTCTAGCAAATCTTTGATTACTTCCAATTATGGCGATAAACTAGTGCATGCGTACCTCATAACCAATGATGAAAAAGAAATAGCCCCAATCAACTTGCAAGCGGGTAGAATAGGTCAGCGTGTAGTCAAAATTGCGCATGTATAGCCGGAATAAACCGCCGTGGACGATTATGGGAACTACATGGCATGCAATGCAGATGGCCTTCAGCATAAAGCCTACGACTCGCGACCGCTTCGTTGAAGCCGAGGGGTATGTTGATGAATGTGCTGGTGGGTGGGGTTCCATGATGTCCATTGTCGATGTCAGACGGTTCCTGGTACCCTGTTATTAGTCGGACCTTACTCGGTTCCCTATAAGTTAATAACGACTTCAAACACTGAGGTGTGCATATGAGGCCTTGAGGTCCAGACACCCTTACAGCATTCACAACGAAAAGACCCCCAGACTCTATTGAGTCTGGTAGTTTGCATGATTTACATAATCCCAGTACAGGCATGAGGCTTACGCGCTCACGTTCAATCATTTGAATCTTGATTCATTTCAAGTGGAGTCAGCCGCATCAGCAAAATAAATTAGTCACAGTACTGTAGCCAAGCATAGCTATGTGATAACTTGGGTTGTGATTGGCTCACAATTACAAATCAAAGCCTCGCACGTGTGATGGGATTCGATTGGTCTCGAGTCAAATGCCCTTCCGATGGACATGAGCATAGTTGGGTTTTCCAGCTTAGTTATGTATTGGCGGTTGCCCATGAACTTGTGGTAGACATTAACTCGTTCATGCATGGGAGGCTAGGGAGGTTTTGCTTCATCAACATACCTCTTGTCTGAACGTAAGCACTGAAAATACCATAAGGACATCCACGATTCTTTCGTACTTAGTGTTGTTTATCCCGAGCGTAGATTGGCACACAGAGGTGGCAACTGCGAAACCGCAGCCAAAATTAATCGAACCATCACTGCCATGATGCGGCTGACTTCCCACAAACCTATCAAATAGCAGACAATATCACTCGCGTTGATGAATGGACACCAACCGGGATCATTTGAGACTAGGGTCATGCTATTAGAGGATGCGAGCGGGGGAAATTGGTGGACGTCTGACGATCGCGTTCATGCTTGATATATCACCATCCAGCGCTGGAGCCTGGCATCGCCAAAGTGAGGGGAACATACATCCAAGTTATCGATGAAACTAGAGGTTGTTTGGTGAAATTGCAAAAGAAGTGACAGGCACAGAATATTTGAATGCCACCCAAAGATCGGAATACTTGTTTAACATCGTCGGGGATGTGCGATTCTCGATATGTTGTTGCTGCAATTGAAGGCTTCGGACTCGACCCATCAGCGAAACCAGGTTACTATATAGTTCATTGTTCTAACATAGGATAAGGATGATGTGACCGTTGACTTGCAAGGCAGGTCTCGAGCCTAGGTCTTGATCCTGTGGTGGCCAAACACGATTGATCTGCGAGGTGTCCAGGGCAGTTGTACAAGGGGCGGTGGTTATACAAGAAGAAGGGTCGAGAAGACAACGTGACCGGAACAGAAGGCGGTAGGAACAAAGGTGATCGATGACGAAGGGAGGTACCACTAGTAATGTCGATTCGCAAATAATCAGTCATGACACAATTAGATCTGCCGGTGAATAAATTGATCGAGCTCGTTCACGAGCTTCCCAGGGAAGCAAGCAGGCGAGACTCGAGGGAGCAATTGAGCGTTCAGTAGGACGACATAAGCGGTCAGGAGGCAAGCACCGACAGTGGAAAGTGTACTCGTGTCATCGCAGAAGGTGCGAAGGTTGCAAATATATATATGTAGCCAGATAAGGAGGGAGAAGGGAGAAGACGTACCAGCTGATTTGTTCAGTACACTGTATGCCCGGACGAATCGTCCGAGTAATGATTCCTATAACTGCTCAGAAAGATGACATTCTCGTCAATAATGAACATCTCCGTATCTCCAATCCTGCGATGATAGCAGATGCAAGCTTCTGCAAGGAGGTGTGAGCGAGCGAGCGTTAGTGTAGGCGTCATGTGCATTTTTTCTTTCAAAGTCCGATGATAGCTCCATATTTCAAGCGGCACTCAAGTTGTTTACAATCATCGCAATTGACCCTTGAGTCTTTCGTTAATGGATTCGCCTAGTCCACGGTTCTTTTGACGTTGCGTGGGTTCCGGAGGACTCTCTATGTTGAATATGAGTCTTGAGTGTTAGCGAGTGGTTTCGGCGTCGGGTTTCCTGTTCAGTAGACTTGGCCAAAGTAAATTTGGTCTTCGGAGCAGGAGTTATGGTGGGGTCTTGATGGGTTGTTGGTTCAGTGCCTTGTCGTATTTCCTGTGCATCCTTTACGAGCTAATTGAGAATTGACGTGAGGTCTCCATGATTGAATCTTGAGTTTTCAGCCGGCTTGGGAGGAGGGATGATCTGTGCAATTCTGTGAGCGGTGGCAAACATGCTATCAGGGAACTTAGCGTGTATGAATATATTGTCTAGGGCCTCCGCAGTTTTGGTGAGACGGTAGTGGTTAGCAACTTAATTCCGAGCGGGGTTCATTATACAAGTCTATCTCCGTATCAGGGTCGTATTCTTGACGCGGGATTTCGTTGTCTACTCTTTTGGGCACCGTGTTCGGTAGGGCGGCGTTTGGCCTGTCTCATGTTGTTGGTGAGTTCGATGGAGATGCATCATGCGGTGGCATCTCAATGGCGTTTGGATCCCAGGCCTCTACGTGGGGGTGTAATTGGCATAAAGTCGTTGTTGTTTGAGCGGTAAAGGAATTCTAAGGTTGGGAGAGGATCATTTGCATCAGGTTCCGACTCGTTCCAAGCCTGGCATAGCTGAATATTCCCGGCATCCAAGGACTTGGAGGAGGGGCACTGGCCTTGTCCGAGTCAGCAGGTAGCTGTAGACTTGGAGTGTTATGCACGATGATTTTTGGTGCCACATCCACAGGAAGGGTGTTGGTCTCATAACCAGGTGTCTATTGTCTCACCCTTACACGTCTTTTCTGTGTCGTTTTTCCACCCCAATTCATTTGTCGCACACGACTTGGACTGTGAGGCATTGTAATCGAATTACTAGTGCGAGCTGAGTGCTGAATAGCCCAACTTGCAACTTGAATTTTTCCAAAATGCGGATCGTGTAAGCGTTGAGCTGATAGAGATGAAAACACCGTTAGCTAATGCTTTGTGAATGAGTTGGCCTCACCTTCCAAGGCACACGAAGTTTTGAAATTTGATTGAGGTCATACGACAGATCAAGCTTAATTAAGCTTCAAGGAACAAAAGGACTCCGACCTAGTACTGCACGCAGAACCAATGCTTCTTTGATCCTCACTAGCACTCTTCGTGATCAACGGCTCGAGCCTGAGATAGTGTGATACCCATAAGGCGACACGGCTCCCGATATCGGTGGACCATCCAAAGAATATTCCGAATCTAACTTAAGCTTCATGCATGCATGCCCGGTCCTGTGCGCGGCCTGCGCACTGCCCTGCCGGCGTTCTGTCTGCAACAATCCCTTGAGAATTTTTACATGCGATCCAATTTTGCCGAGTGCATCGCTATTAATGAAATCGAGCGTGTGTGCGTGTCACTGCTGCCACTGCGATAAACTCGCAACATCACGGAATGTTTCTCTGAGCAACTCGTGAAAGAGGTCTAAGTAATACGGTACACCAGACGTCGACAAAAGCCGATATGTAGGTTGTCATGGTGAATTCATACTGTATGTCAATAGTGATAAACATACTTTGTACCTGGGCGTTTAACACGAGGCCAACAACAAGGCATACGAATGCCTTCTGTGCTCGTAACTCCGCACTCTCGCCGTACTCGTTTTAGAACAGTAGGACTCTCGCCCAGTTCGTCCACATCGCATCCACACTAGAACGATGCTTCTCTTGGGGTGCCTTCGCTCTTGGCAATACGTTCCATTTATTTTAGTTTCATTGATCTCGTCACTTATCTCTGTTGACGCTTGTGAGTGTGCTCCAGGCTTTTTTCGTCACCGCGATGGGTACTGACAGAAGACCGGACGGGCATCAGATTTTGTGGTGAATCAGCCAGGATCTTCTACATTGTGGAAGAATGGCTCTCCTTATCCGGTTTCGTGGACATTGGGCTTGCAGGATGGCATTGATACCTTCGATATCGAGATAACACGACTTAGTCGGGTTGGAATTTATTTTGTGGCAAAAGAACGTAAGCCTTCATACTAGTTCCTCTTACAACTTCGATACACGCTAACCTCTTTAAATTTATACAGTGCCGGTTACTATGAGTAGCCTCAATGTTGTCCTCCAAGACGTACCAGCAGGTGACGACTACTTCCTGATTTGCATCAACTCCACCGCTGGCAGAACCTACTCTGTTTCCTCCCGTTTCTCAGTTGTGGACGCCAATGCCACAGGGAGCAACCCAAGTCCCGCTTCAGCCCCAACAGTGACCGTTAGTGGCGTACCAAATCCTCTCTCTCATTTCGCGCAGACATTCGGGCCTTCTACCAATGGCGTTGCACGCCCGGGATGGGCCGGTATCAGGAACCAGATCACAGCCATCAGTGTGGCTGTGGGAGCTGCACTGGTTGGGGGCGTTATGATGATCTACTGATTTCTTTTAACTTCATCACAGACTACTCTCTTACATTCCCGATTTCGTGGGTGGCCAATATTTATTTAAAATTATTGTAGGCAATTGACCTGACGGACATCTCACATAAATACGTTTCATCGAGATATGCACTTCGCACTACCTTATGTAGTGATTTTAGGATCCATGTACAACCAACGTGCAACCTGTTTAACAGCATGTGTTCACCGCAGATTCCGATGAAATCTCACTGCGATCGCATGAAAATTCCCCAGCCGCGGGTAATCACGTACGCCTGTTTCCCTTTCTTTGTCTCTCCCCTTTACATAAACATCGCTCTCGTGATTGACTTCTTTCTCACTTTGTTAGCGGCTCAATAAGCCTGCTGAGCAGATCGCGAAGCGTGTTGATAGACTCATGCGTCATGAACAGCGGGACATGTCGGATGCTGCGTTTGAGGTGCTGTTGGTTGCTACTCTTGCGCTGTATATGTTTACGGATAATTAGGTATTTAGAAGAATTTGTCATCGGGCGTTAGCGAAGAGATTGTTGCTGGAACGCAATGCCTCTGATGATTTTGAGAATGCCATGGCTCAGAAACTCACAGAGAGTATGTGATAGAGTGCCTTTGTTTTTGAAGTCGTATGCTGATCGTTGTTGGGCAGAATATGATTCGGCAGACCGGAGTTTGGGATGGGAGATCATATATTCAATGACCTTGCGCTATCGCGAGATATCATGTGCACGGAGTAGCACCCTTGTATCAGGGGTGATAGCTCTGCGCAGAAACTCTCCGTCATGGTTTTACTACACAGCGTCTGGCCGTTCCTTGCGCGAACGAAAGACGTGGACTTGCCTTCTTCGGTGAGCGATGCTGTTTCCGGTGTCCACGTGTGCTCATGACAATGACACAGATCCAAGCAGATCCGAACAATTACACGACTTCTTACAAGATCAAACATGAGGGGCATAAACTTTCGCTTGAGACAATTACAGTACAGGCGCAGTTTGCAGCTGGTCCCAAAGACCTTACAGTCAGTTTGTACCAAGCTGTCACGCTGCTCCTCTTCAACAAGGAGACAGATCGGGTACCGACAGTTCTTAGAGGAGGGAGGCACGTATGGGCGAGTATTGGTTGTTGCTCGCGACTATTATGAGATACTGACATGAGTCTCAAGATAGATAATGGGGAGCTGAGGAGGAAGGAGTGTTGATGCGCGACGCGATCACGGCAAGTCGGAGTATGATGTTTGGCGTGCTACGTACTATATATGTTTGTTTTCCCTTCGTCTCTCTTTCCCTCAGTTCGTTACATCAGGCTGAGGGTGAGTTGTCTGTTTCTTATCCCGCCGTACTTAGATCACTCACATTCGCACTTAGGATACTGATTGTAGTGTCTAGTGTCTAGGTCTTTGGGGACCTCCAGCAGGAGCCATGCAAGATGATATATGAGCATGAGCTGGTTCATCATGAACGCTCAGTGATTCAACTCGTTGATATTCGGATGATCCACATTGGCTGGCGCACGGATGGTCCTGTATCTCGCAAGGCTGGCTATGCTGATATAAATATCTAATCTCAAACACCACTCAACGCGATTGCGTTCATTCATAACGCACATTTGCAAGTGCGATTCATTTATTTTCAATCTTGTCTGCTAACGGTCGATTGAAGCTCCCTTTGTAGCTTAATTTTATGCATACGTTCATCGAGCACGAGCAAGATACAGGAGTTTGGGAGGCTTTGCCTTCTACCTGGTGGGAGATCAGGTATGGATCTATCAGCTGGTCCTTTGACTGTCGTGTCCCCATAAAACCTGTCCCTGATCCAAAGCCACCCCATTACCATGTCTCCCTACTCAGGACCTCCCGTCCAAGACGCCGTTATACAGTTCTTTGGAAAGCTAAACCATTAGGTCCTTCTCAAGATCCGGCAACCCTACCCCATAACTCTGCGAACGAATGGCCACCATTTGAGCCACTGAATCACAATTTCATTGGCGTTCAAGTTGCAGAAGACGTCTTGAGGTCGTATGAACTGGATTCTGGATTCACTCACTCTATCATGCCTGATATCACCTTCGACGAATTGTATAATAGTCGGACGAAGTTGTCAGTTGACGTCGACGAAGAGGAGGTCGAGTTTGCGAGCTCTCAGTGGGCTACTCGGGCTACTCTTGTTCAGGATCTAGTTGGGGATATTCAGCTATCCCGGACTATATCCGCATCCGGCCTTGACGGTGCGTTTGAGATTTACACTTTTCTTGCAAATCATTTACATCCCTTCCCCTTAGGCGGCCGTCCCCACTCTCCGCTCTCCTCGCTTGAATACGATTCAGAACCGTCTACAGATTCCGATATGCTCCCTTCCACGCCCACACAAAGGAGTGCATTCTCCGATGTTGAGGTACATCAGCCCTCCCCAGTTTTGGATGGTCGCGGTATTTCTCCATTCAAGGCTCTCAATGTCTCCGCAAGAGCTTTCACCCCCAAATCAGGCTCGCCGTCAAAAATTTTGGTATCACCCTCACCAGACCCCAGCTCACGCTCGAACTTATCTGCCACCCCAGTCAACTTTGTATTCCCAGCTATCAATGGTAACTACCAGTACCTTCCTCCAGGCCTGAAAAAGAACGACCAAGGGTTCTACACCTCAATCACCCCACCTGACTCACCATCCCGCCCCCGTCTTGATTCTTCTCGACCTTCCTCACGGCTGTCATCGACGCGTCTCTCGCAATTCTTGTCCGATGTTCAGTCGCGCAAGGATTCCAAGACCAGAGTCATCGTGGACCCGATGAGATCCACTCCCGCTGCCAGCAAGAAAGGCAGGCCTCGCAATCACTCCAAATCTTCGTCTGACAGCTCGCCAGGACCTTCTATATCACAAAGTGACGCGGGAGACAAAAAGAGTCCCGGGTCCGCGCAAGGCGGGGACCGCGACGACTCTGATCCGGACTCACCCTTCAGCTCCGAAAACCCCATTACGCCAGGGAGAAACGGGTGGATGGAGCTCCCATCGTCCACTGCTAGCGTCAAAGCAGTGATCCCTAGCAGCGCTGCACGTCCATCGTTCCCTACATCTCCATCTTCAAACGCGCCTTTCCTCATGCAGCCCCCGCGCCGTCTGGACCCTTCTATCACCTCCCACCGTGAATCCCACGCGCGCCGGGTTATCCATACTCGTATGTCCCAGCCAGCGTTCCACCACCACCACCACCACCACCACCACCACCACCACCACCGACCTCATGGGTCCCTATCACTGCTCCCACTTACCCAAGCAGCATGTTTGCACGGCCCGTCGTGGTGATCACGCCTATGTAGAAGTTCCTTTTTGCCATTCGTCATTCATCGTAATTACTGTATGTAGCACCACTCCCTCTTCTATTGTTTGTCTCGGAGGTGATCTTGGGGACTGTCTACTGCAAGTCTACTGTAACTGATTGTTCTGTTCGTCACATTGTGCTTTATGTACGTGCCCTTATGCGTTTCGTTCGTTGTCTTGGTTTATGATTACATGGTGTATGCGAGCGGTATTATGCAAATGGACTACTATCAATAAGAATGAGGTGGCAAGAAATAAATGGCATTTTTGAACAATGGGAATTCAGCTGATCGTTCAATCAACAGACAGACAAACTGACTATCTAGGGTGGGGAGACTTTGCAAGGCAGCGCCTGGTGAAAACTTCCATATGCCATAGTCAGGATTGTCGGCCCTTCCACTGTAAGACGCAGAATCACGGAAAGCTGGAGTCCTCGGGTCAAATTTCGGACGGAAGTATTTTTAGAGACACGCGCACGCCGTCAGTCAGACAATAAATGTTCCAATGCTCCTTCGCAAGGTCTTTGAATGCGAAGAAACGCTCAAAAGCCACGCGCCTATACTCCGGCGTCTCCATGCCTTCGCTGACTCGATGGCTGTGCCCTAAAGAAGTGACATACTTCATGACCGTTGTTCGAGCTTAGGGATACTGGCCAGTCTCAACCACAGTGCTGAGCGCTCGAGTGACAGGGACGAGATAGAAGATAGGTCGCGTGCCAACCATAGTGAGGTCATGGAATAGTCAAGGGTGGAAGTGATCTGAGGAGCCGTTTCTCGTTGTTGTATCGGTATGCGGCAATCGTGTCTGCGATAACTTGTGGTTCAGGATGAGACGCATTGAATTATGTTTTGTCCGCTTGCAAAACAAGCAAGATCGTCGACCGCCGATCGAGCAGACATCCTGATCTGTTTGTGCAGCTCGGCAGTCGTCGCCACAGATCAATAGTGGGATACTATGGTGTGTGTTGAGGGTTCAACGAAGCCGAGTATATGCTCGGAGAGTCTCCCGAACGAATGGGTCAATGAATCTTTCTTGAGTGGCATGGCTAGCCAGGTCAAGATGGCCTAGATATTTGAGACTGGTACCAACGAGTGACGGATCTACACCCGCCAAGAGCAGTCCAGGGCTTTGACGAAAAAACTATTCAGGCGGCTGAGGTGTGACAGTGATATTGTATGCGATGAGTTCGTTGAAGGTCCAGACTCCAATCGCTACCCGACTTTGGAGAGCGGATAAGGTTAGCCATTTGATGAACGATTCCGCCCCCGACTCTACGGAGTAGAGAGATCCACAACGACCGGGTTGCTATGACGGAAAAGTAATTTATCTGTGTAACATGTAAAGATGATTCTATGACCTTAGTATTGGGTTGACAAGATTGACTGGACATTGTGAACACTAGGAAAATGCTGTGCCACTGTGACCACTGCTCATCTATACTTAGTAACTTAGCCATTGTTCAATGTTCGAGCTTCTCCGAGTCAGCCCCTTTAATGCTCGAACTGCCATCAGTGCTACCACCTCGCCAACAACTTGAAGCTCCTTGTCTTTCATTACTCGCCACGCACGTTTTCGTCGTTGCTAGAATCTGCAAATGTTCGTACCTGCACTTGATTAGTCTACGCATTCAACTAATGTCACGTAGGGACGAGTCGGCCACGGTTGATTTCTATGCGGTGCTAGGGAATGAACGTTACTACATTTCAGTATCTGCAAACAGTAAAATCGTGAAGATCTTTGAACACCTCAAGTTGCACTATCGACTCGAAGTCCTGAAGAGGATCACAAATAAGCAATGCAAGTTCTATAAATTCAAGAACCCTATATTAATTCCCGACGACGACCCCGTGGACAACGCCGACATCGTCCAGCAATGTCTGGATGAGCACAATTGGATAGAAGTGTCATCGGAAAGATCTTTGAAAGCACTGGGACCAGAACTAAGAAACGATCATGTTTACTTGGTGATCAAGCCTCTGCAACTCGAAGGTGCGCGACCGCTGTATCTGTTGATAATTGACATTCTCATCCTCTGCTTCAGAGGAGAGGGATAAAGCCATTGAAAATGTGTGTAAGAAAGACGAAGAGCTTTTTCGTCACTTGCAAGTCACTGTAGCAAAGCTGCAGTCATGGACCAAGCAAGACGTTGAACATAACTTGGACGGTGGCACCTGGCTGATCGATGAACGACCAGACTCAATCGCGGAGATAGAGGATCGACTGGGTCGAGCGCGTATATACGCTGTACCAAGCAACGACCCGCCGTCTCATGCGGACCCTCCGAGGCTGTTATCAGGCTCAAACCCGTCAACCATCCCGATCGCACCCAATAGATCCATCCCCCTCCCGGATGCAACGAGGGACCTGGAAAATGCCTCCAGTTACCATCCACTTTTTGACAACATATTCACACCTACTATATTCGCACCCACCGAGGACAACCCCGTCGATGTGAAGGATACCCGAGAATTCGCAGCCTTCTTCAGCGTCCTCCGTTCTTATCACCAAGACTGCGCTCTTCTGGTGAATGATTCCTCCTCCTCCCAGAAGGCTAGCAATTTCACTGTGCATTTTATATCGCCGCCTTTCTTTTCCCATCGCAGTGAACATTTTAAGTACAGGGAGTAAGTGGAATAAATTTGTTGTTAAAGCCCAACTGACCATCATGAATTTTTCAGGCAGACGCCTTGGGAATTTCCCATCTTCCTGAATACTCTGGATAATCGCAACGCCTGGTGCAAGTTCTGCCCGATCAGCGATTGCATGGTTTTGTCTACTTCGTTTCTTTGCCCCTTCATGATCTGTGAAGTGGTTTCACAGAAAAACGAGTCCGATCGATTCCGCATGCTAGTTCAAGGCATCGCTCTTGCGCGCGTAGGACAACATTTCATGCCGGGCGGAGAGAAATTCTTCGTTGTGGCAATTTATCTCCGTGCAAATTTGACTGCCGAAAGATATATCGTTACCCAGCCTGGTGCAGATAGAAAGGTCTGTCACTCTGTTTGTCGTCGCTTTTTGTTTCTTACACGGAGGCCAGGTATTCATTTCCCAGAAAGATTTTGACCTTACAACGGCCAATGAGGCAGTCGCATTCCTTCGTGAGATGTACAACCTCGCGCAGGAGTTCGACGATTTAGCGGGCAAACTTGATCCAAAGAACAAGAAACGCCTCGGCAACATCAAAGTTGCCGCTTCCAAGGTGATTTCTCTTACGTCACAGGCTCAGCACAACAAAACACCGACAATGACATTGGCCTCCGTCTCCGAAGAAAATCGTGAAGCCGGTGGCGCTCAGGATGATCTCGGTGTCTTTGATGCTGACGATATTCAAAGTATTTTGAAAAAGATGGATTACCAGATCTCGTTCATTGTGTTTGGGGTGTGTACCACCGCAATTTATAATATAGTAACACTGACAATACATCTTACAGCATCCGTTCCTTGCCTTGGTGTCAAATATCGAGGATGATTCTCAACAAGGATTTCTGAAGTTCGTGAAAGAGGGGCAAAAGGAGATCGAGATCTTGCGATACCTCACTGGAATTGAATCTCCCTCGAACTACACCATCTCGCCAGTTCAAATCTGGCCGGTGCAAGGGGGAAATGTCATATCAATGCCTATGGCTGGCAACCACCTTACCAGTCTATCCAACCCCAGCGCACACCTATGGCCTGTGGCCAAGCAGTTGTTCAAAGCTGTTGAATTTATGCATCAACATGGCATGGCGCACCTGGATCTGAAGCCTCCAAATATCCTCCTCTCCGCTGACGGCGGTCGTCTGTCTATCATCGACTTCAACAGATCCGTACGCGTCAAAGGCACTGAAACAATGTTATAGGGCACCATTGGCACCACCAGATATATTGCACCTGAAGTAGCGGATGGTCAAGGCCTATTCAG